>CAJNDV010035583.1:0-18352 GCA_905221635.1 Symbiodinium sp. CCMP2456
ACACTCAGACTTGTTAATCCCCCGCCTCGGCACCCACCCACCCACCCACCCACCCACCCACGCACGCACGCACGCACGCACGCACGCACGCACGCACGCACGCACGCACGCACGCACGCACGCACTCACTCACTCACTCACTCACTCACTCACTCACTCTTCCTCTCACTCACTCACTCACTCACTCACTCACTCACTCACTCACTCACTCACTCACTCACTCACTCACTCACTCACTCACACTCTCACTCACTCACACTCACTCACTTACTCTCACTCACTCCACTCACTCCACTCACTCCACTCACTCCACTCACTCCACTCACTCCACTCACTCCACTCACTCCATTCACTCCGCTCACTCCACTCACTCCACTCACTCCACCCACTCACTCACTTATACTCTCACTCCACTCAGTCACTCGTTCACTCATCCACCCACCCGCCCGCCCATCCACCCACTCACTCACTTACCCACGCCAGCCCTGACCACGCGAATAGTTAACTGCCCCTTGCAGGTGACCCTCATCGATGCAGCCAGAAATTGGGAAACCTCAACGCGGCAGGAATCCCCAACTCCCCGAAGCCCGCTGCTGCAGGAGGCGGCAGATCCGGCAGAGGAGGAGGACGACGAGGATTTCCAGGCCGGCCAAGGGGACGGTGACGGGTGATGAGAATCATGGCGACTGCTTGATGCCGGCAGAGTTACTTTAACTATTATTACCTTTGCTACCCTCGTCCTCGTAGTGGTCCTCGTCCTCGTCCTCGTTATGTTATAGTAGTGGTAGTGGTAGTGGTGGTGGTGGTGGTGGTGGTGGTGCTGCTGCTGCTGCTGCTGCTGCTGCCGCTGGTTGTTGTCGTTGTCGTCGTCGTCGTCGCAGTGGTCGTACTCGCAATGGTAATCGTAGTCGCGGCGATGGTGGGGTGGTAGAAGTGGGAGCAGGAGTGGGAGCAGGAGTAGAGTTTGTACTAGTACCAAGGTTGATAAAGCTTAGCCCCATTGATGCTGAAGGGTTTTGACTTTAACCCTAACGGTGCGGTGTTCTTGCTGGTTACTGGCGGTCTAGGGTATGGAGACTTTTGTTGCTGGTCGTATTCAGGAAACATATGACTCCTATTATTGCCCCCTGATGTTCTTGCTACTGCCATTTCTGCTGATTCTACATTCTAAAGTGCGCATCGAGGAGTCTCTAAGTTATGGCTTCTTAACCCATGAGGATTGTCAACTGTTTTAACCCCCTTTGCAGCCGCGGGTGCCTCGATTCTGAATTTGACGGTGTGGGGTCGTCGGAGATAGGTGTGTTTGATCTTTAGGCATCTCCGGTTTTGGTTTGTGGTTTGGGACGCCAAACATCCCGATCCCCGAACCCTTCACTCTTCAGCCGCCAGGAGGAGATCCCGCTGGTTTCCGAGGCCGATGTGGCCCAGGCACACCCCAAAGCTTTTGGGTCTAGAGGCCCTGGGCCCGTACAGGTGCCGGCTTCAGTTTCTGGCAAGCATGTCTGTTGGGGTTACAGCTTCTATTTCTCCGGTCACTTGTGGAGCTGCGCAGAAAGGTGTCTCTCTTCATTGAATGAGGGCTGGGGTACTGGCATCCCTCAGTGTTTTTGCAGAGGCGATTGGTTTGGCGTTTGCTTACCAGCCTGCACTAAACACCACATTGCAGGATTTGTTGTCTTTCCCCTGCCACATCGGGTCCTCGATGCCCTGTCCACAGATTCAGACCACGGAAGGCTGCCACAGGCGACAACCCTGCATCCGAAAGCCTTTCGCTTAATCTTGTCACACTACCCCGTCTCTATGATGACAGGTGGTTTCCAAGTGGACAGGCGTGCCTGTCGACAAGGCACTAGCATGCGGGTTTGACGTCGGTTCAGGTTCCGCATTCTGAGGGCTTCGGTATTTCGAGACCTCAGAGCTAAGATGGCGTCCGTGACCTGGGTGTCAGGGCATCAACTCATGTCACGAGACATCGCGAAGCAGCCAGACCTGAGCTTTGCAGAGGGCTTCTAGCGGATTGTGGCGTTCAAGCTGGCAGGGAGCTCTCGAGCTCGACTCGTGAGAGTACTTGTGATCTGTTGAGGACGGGTGGAAAAGAACGCAAGTATCGTGGTCGTGCGAGGTTTGCCGATGCTCTTGCAGTTTTATTCTTGATCGGAGGACGCACTTTTGGAGCAACGCAAGGAGGCAGCAGCACATCAGGATAAAGGTCCGACACAACAACTGCCACGTCATCAGGTCGACATCCGTGGCAGTTCTGGTTGTTGTGTTTCCTTATTCCCTTGCATGCACAGGCCAGTTCTTTCTTTTTTCGTGCCACCCATCTATCTAGCAGTATCTAGCTATCTATCTATCTCTTCCTCCCTTCCTCTCCCTCTCCGACGCCTGAATTACACATACCTTGGAACGCCATAAGTCCCAGGCCTGTTCACAGAGCTTCTCGCTGCATGCGAGCTGGGGTGTTGAATTCCGACAAACGAGGTAGGCTTTCGGCTGTCAAAACAAAAACGATGAACCCCAGAGCAAGCTGGAGCCAGACGGTTTAAGGTTGAAGTTCACCAACGGACCTCCGAATCCCGAAACGCAGAGGCTCTTTAGGTGTCGAGTTCCATTACCTCGAAAATGACCCTATAGACTCCCTCCGGCTTTGTGCTGTTATGCCCCGGCACAGGTCAGCACGGACGAGAGTGCCAGGCTAGTAGCCCTTGAGGCGGGCCAGGGGGAAGAACACCCTGAACCCTCAGACAATCAAAAGATAGCGCCCTCTCTACTCGCGCGAATGACTGGTCATGTTGTTCCCCCACCACTGCCTTCTGCCACTGCCATAGGCCTTCAGCTTACAGCCTTAGCGGCTTTGCCGTGAGCCCTGAGCTCTACAGGGCTGAGGGTGGAGCTTGCCTTCGTGCGAAGATTTGATGCAGACCAGAACGGCACAAGTAAGATTGACCACTGTGCTTAGCATAATCTGCACAGGCACGGGCTGTTTGATTTTGGGTCTTAAGCTTAATGCGTTGGGAGTTTGAATGGCGGGTTTGACATTGCTCGGGCTGGTCGAACATTACTGGAAGTGAGCCAGAAAAGGGTGGTCCGAGTCGTTCGCCCTGTGACCCCGTACATCAGCGATGCCAAACAAGATGCTACACACCAAAGTGACGACGAGGTGCGTGACTAATGTAGAACCTTTTGGTCCAAAACCTGCTTGGCTCCTGCAGGAGACACTCCACGATAGGGTGATCGGGCAGGAAGAGGCCGTGACTGCTGTCTCCAAGGCCAGAGAATGGGACGCACATGTTCAGCGCCTTTACTAATTAGAGGCACGCTACTGCATTCTCACTCTTCCACAGTGTCTGCTACTATCATCAAGACTCTCCGTACTGCTACTTTTGTTAAGACTTGCTCAGTTGTCATTGTAATTTATGTTTTTTTGCTCCTCAGCCTGGATTCACTGCTGTTGGTAGTACTGTTGCTGCCTCGACCACCGCCGCCACCACAACCAACACGACGACGACGATGACGACGCCGACACTGACGACCGAAACCACCATCACCACCGCCGCCGCCGCCGCCACCGCCACCGCGACCGCGACCACGGCCTCGACCCTAACCCCGACCACGACCATTACCATGTCTATTACTACTACGACTACGACCAGTGCCACCTCCTACTACGGCTGCTCCTGCTGCCTGCTGCTGCTCCGACTAGTACTTGCTGCTACTACTACTTGCTACTACCTACTACTACTACTACTACTACTACTACTACTGCTACTACTACTACTACTACTACTACTACGACGACGACTACTACGACTACCACTATCATTATTACGACTACTACTACTACTACTACTACTACTACCACTACTACTACTACTACTACTACTACTACTACTACTACTACTACTTCCTATTCTGACGCATGCTCCTACTCGCGCTTCTACTCCTATTCCTACCCGTGCTCCTATCCCGACAACTAACGGATCGTAGAGGAGTTCGAATTATTCTAGTCGGAATAGCAGCGAACAATGCGCTGTGTCAATAGGCAGCATCAGAGTGGCAATGGGCACGCTTGTGGGAGTCATAGTCTGAACGGCACCCACAGTCCCGAGCCCCAAATTTCCAGACGGCGATCGGGACGCAGGCTGTCCGCCGAGCCCGTTCTGGGCTGAAGAACCCGAACCGGCCTATCGCGACTCGGCTGTCAGGATTTCCAGTGGGCGTAGGACCTCGGACGCACCTGCGCCTGCTTTAAGTCAGTTTCATGCCGGCAGCCGTAGCCCCAAACGGGTCATACATTAGAGGTCCTGCCCATGCTGTTCCAGCGAATTTAGCCCTCTAAGCCCAGATGTATCCACATTTGGTTTCTGGCTACAGCGAAAACATCGTTCTTGATGAAACTGCCATCATTATGGTGGTCGACTGCCCGAAGTCTCGAATCTGACATGCACGGTGATTCTTCAACCCAGAGCAAGTACACATGGGTGAACCATGGACCCTACATGCCCAAACAAGGCCTCGTTCATCTTCTGTGGCCCCACGGGTGTGGGCAAGACGGAGCTGTGCAAGGCCTTCAAGAGGGGAAGTCGTGCAAGCAGCGCCAGCTTTCAAGATCGTTCGAAGGGCTGCTGTTGGTAATCCTGCACCACTCCTGAAGAGCTTCACCTCGAACTCCTGAAACTCTTGCCGAAACCTGCTCGCACCTGCCGCATCTTATCATGTAATTGAGATGCAGTGCGCCTGAACTCCTGCGCAAAGCCACTGCACTTGCAAGGCGTTGTCCGCGGCGTACTTCGGCAAGGAGGATGCCATGATCCGCCTGGACATGAGCGAGCCGTGGCAGAATGGCGCTATGCATTGACTTTGGGGTCTTGTGGTGAAGGGAACAAAATCATGATTAAGACGACTAAGAGCTGGACAGCGATTGCCACGACACCGCCGCAACTGCCGCCACTTTTCCTGCCCTCCAGGATCTCAGGATTCCAGGTTGGAAGAGGTGCACCGAGCACAGATCCCCTTTCTTAGTTCACCGGATTTCGTGTGGAGGTTTCTCTCGTCCGAAGGCAGCATGAAATCCAACTTCATCCCCATTATTTCACCCCTGAATGGCTCTCTTAAGATGCGAGATGCGAGACGCCTCGGCCGAAGCCTAACCTCCAAAACAGAAGCTGGTTCTCAAAAACCCGCAAACCCTACATGCATCCTGTGCTGAAGCTCGAGAGCCCGACCTCAGGAATTCATGGAGAGGCCGGGCCAAGTAGTTCAGAAGCTCCACTTGCGGGGTTGTGGAAGTGAAATAGTATATCTCGATATGGTTAGATTGCTGGAAGAAGCTCTTTTAATCTTGTCTGGCCAGATTGGAATCTATCCCCTATTCTCAGTACCTAGGCCAAATAGTGTGGGGACGGGCCCCCAATGTCATTTCTTCCACAGGACGGGTGGGTTTGGCTCTCCTTTGTCAGGTTAGTAAGTTGAGCCGCCCAAAAAAAGGCACAATTGCCTGCTGCCCGACAGGGCTGAGCTGTACGACTCCGTAGGGTTTGAAGCTTGAGGGTTTAGACCCTGGTGCTTGCATGCCTTGGCGTTGCAGGCTTTGTCGTTCAAGCTTTGGGGGTCTTTGTGTTTTAGGCATTCGGCTCGGACACGCCATGTGCGTAGCTGTCGGCACTCAAACGTACAAGTCATTCCTGGGCTGCTTCACACGCAAAATGGAGCACCGTTCCGCGAGTCCATCAGGGTGTCAACTGTGCAAACAGCGGGTTTCAACTTTTCAGGACTTGCGAATTGAATTGTGGTGGTGTCAAGTGGACGCTGGAAGACAGGCGAATCGCAAGTACCATTCTCGTCCCTCTCGTCGCCTTTCTGCACATTAGTTGTATTGCTGTTGTATATGTCACTGCCAAAGTAGTCAGCTAGTGTTGGCCATAGCTCCCATTCACTGTTATGGTTGGCAGCAAAGGGCTACCTTGGAGTCTTGCCATTGTCGTCGTTGTCTGCAATACAAGAGCGGCTGAATCTACTGGTTGTTGTTGCTGCTGCTTTTTGGGTCTTGCATCGCCAAGACTCGCACGAATGCTCTGCATGGGGAGGCACACGGTCTCCAAACTTATTGGCAGCCCGCCCGGCTACGTTGGCTACGACGAGGCCGGGCCAGGGGACATGCGCCTGGACCCTTGCTTCTGCCAGGGCTTTGCTCAAGAAAGGTTCAAGTAAAACGAAAACTCTGGATGAAGGTTTGCTTTCTGTCCTGGCAGTTGTTTTAGCAGTCTGTTCAGTCCAAACGTATGTGTGCGTTGCCTTGTTCAGCATGCATGCCGGCAGACCATCGGGTAGAGCATGCAGTTCCCTCACTACAGCCAGCTATGCTCAGCATGAGGTTGCTGCGTCAGTTGCTACAACTTCTGGACTGCACTCGTGTTTTGGTCCTCTTCGGGTGCTCCGAAGTGGGAGCTCTGAAGTGGTGTCTAACCAGCTAGGGACAACTAGGAGTCTCTGATCTACGGGTCCTCAAAGTGAGGATCCTACTCTTAGGATCGCCAGCTTTCCGAAACTCTGCTAAAGGACTCCGGTCTAGGGTTTAGGTGTGTTGCCGAATGGGTGAACCTCGCCGGGTCATGAGCAGAGTCTCCAAACCCCAAAGTCCTCAAAAGCCCCAAAACACCAACCCCAAATCCTGCACACTCAAGCTGAAATTCACGGAACTGTCACTGTCACATAGCCCGTAAGTTCGGCTCAGAGCGTGTGAACCTTGGGTCTTCATACTGCCGGGGAGGAAAGTCAGCTGACCGACGGCGTGCGCAGGAGGCCGTACAGTTTAGTCCTCTTCGACGAGGTGGGCTCAGCCGAAGAATTTTCAGATTTATTTAGGGGTATGGGTTTGGTTTTTAAGACAGGGGGGTGTCAGGGTTTTCGGGTCGGAGTAGCCCGCAGAACCTAGAGCAATTCCTCGGCGCAGCGAGATTTCAATGAGCCAAATGCTGGTGCTGCTGAACCCAAAGCCAGTAATCTCAAAGTCACCCTCAGCCGCCCGCCCGAGACGCTTTGATGACTTTGTGCCCCAGAAGCCATCTGAAGACATTGGCCCAGGTGGAAAAGGCACATCCCGACGTCTTCAACCTCTGCCTGCAGATCCTCGAGGCAAGCTCGAAGAAATGGTGGCGGTTTTGGACTTTGGATTTCAGGGCTTGGAGTATTTTGCAGAGCGGATGCTTGCATACTATCTTGAGGGAGCATTGGGGTGAGAATTGTTCGCCGACTCAGGGCTCTTGTCTCGGATCTTGGGTATATAAGTTCTGGAATCCAAAGGCAGGGTCGGTGGTTTGTAAAAGTTGGGAGGAGCAGCCATGCCTTTTCTGCCTTTTGAACCGATGGCGGTGGGAGGTGGGCTGTAAGCTGCGTGCCGCAGTGCTGGGAAGACACGATGGAAGAGAGTAGCTGTGGTACACGTCATCATTGTAACCACTGTAAATTATGTGGTGGAGCATACTCATGCCAGATACCCACTCAGAAGTGCTCGCTGCAGGACGGCCGTCTCACTGACTCGAAGGGGCGGACGGTGTCATTTAAGAACGTGACTTTGGCAGCACCTAGCCATGTTATCCCAGCTGCTGAAGTGGAGATGGAGAAGACGGACGGCATGAGTATTGCTGTGTTGGCAGTAGCAGCACTGCAAACATCACACGAAGTGTAAAGTTTGTGAAGAGCAATGAACTCAGCAATCACTATCTCAGCCTAACTGAGACCTTGATCATCATGACCTCGAACGTCGGCGCCAAGGCTCGTTTCAAGGGGTGTTGGGCTGTCGGTAAGAGCCTAGGTGTCACGGAAGCGACACACCCGCCTCGTTTTCCAAGCGTCCGTCGGGTAGTACTTCCGTTGGTTTCGAAGAGAGGGTCCGTCACTAGTTCAACGAATCTGCCGGCAATGACATGGGCATGCATGCTACAACCTAGGTAAGCAGTGTTCTTTCGCTGCCTGATCTGTGGTGTTGGGATTATTGCGCGAGGCGATCGAGAAGGGTCTCTTGGGCGGAGGCGGCCTTGGGTGATGACCCCAGTCTCTGTGGCGGGTTCTCATGGGAAGATGAACGGTTCCCTAGTTTTAATACCAAGGTTTCCTAGTCGTTACGAGAGCAAATGCCTTGCACGGTTCGATGCCTGTGGTTCTGGCTTGTGTTTATTCGCGACGTTGCCTTAATTACGTCGCGGCAAAGAAAACGACGGGTTGGCAGCGGTTGGCAGCTGTCTTTGTCATACTTGTCTGAGAAATCAGGAAATTTCAGTGGTGAAGTTTCAGTTCCTGTGCGCAGCTTGTGTGCAAACCCCCAAGATGGATCCTCACGATTCCATTTTCAGTCTGAGCCGAACCTCTCTTGGCTTTCAGGTTCGCTGGGCTTGAGGACGACGTCGACACCTCCAACTACCAGAGGCAACCCGTGCAAATTCCACAAGACAAGGGCATGCCAGGGTTGTTTTTGCACTGCAGCTCACCTAGGACGTAGGACCAACTAACAACAGGACCCGAAGTTCAGGGCAACAGGGCGCGCATGTGGCGTCACTTTGCAGCCTGTCTTTCGATCGTGAAGCATGAGCCACTACCAGCTAGTTTCTCGAAAGGCTGAACATTCCAAGCCGCACTTTCAGCCTCGAATCCGAAACCCAAGGCCTCAAGCCCTCGATCTCAAAGGTTCCCCTAAGTCCGAACCCTGTTGCGGTGCTCGTTCGGTGCGCTGCCAACAGAAGCTTCCGACATGGGACCACCGTCTTAAAACCATCCTGAACCCTAAGAATTTTCGCACGGAAACCCAAAATCTGAAAGTGAAAGTCATGACCCCGGATCCCGAAACATGAAGCCGTGGTGCCTTGACCGAACCTAGCGCGTCCAGAGGTTGAAGACCGTCGTGCATGACGAGCTCAAGAACTTCTTCCGACCAGCCTCTTTGAGTCACAATTGGCTTGTTTGAGGTTTTGTGCAGGTTTCATGAAAGAGCTGAACTCGCTAAAGATTCGTTGGGTGGCGTTTCACTGGAAGTTGTAGAAGTAAGGCAGGCGTTAAAGTTACTTGGTATATGTTAGTTCAAGGGCTCAAGATGTAGAGTCTGACATGGGGTATGGCTTCAGTCCGCATTAGGACTGTGCATGTCGTCGCACATCTCCAAGAGAAGCCCTACGTCCGCAGCGTCTGAACGCCCTACGCGCTACGCCCGACAACCCAAATCGCACATCTCGATGCAGAGTCCCAAGGGCTTGAATAACACAAGCATAGCTTACCAGCGGAAGATCCAAGGAGTTCTTGAACCGACTGGACGAGGTCGGCAAGCTTCTGTGTCTTCTGAGATTTTAGCCCCTGTTTGATTCTTCCCCTAAGCCCGACGGCTCGACGGCCATGTGGGAGACCTGCATGGCCAGAACGATCGATTCAGCATCCCCAGGGGCAGTTCTAGATTGCCTTTTGTGTGATTGGGTCTTTCTTGCCTGTGGCTGTCTCCGGGTCTGCTGCCGGCAAAGCTTCAAGCTCGATGCACTGCGGCTAGGCCGTGATGCCGCGGACCCACATACTATTGCGCAAGAATCCCTCAATGTATGTCCAAAATAGGTCGCAAGTCCATCGCCCCAACGAAATAAAAGCAAGAGCCAAACGAAAGAGATTGAATCCTGCCAAGGCCCGCAACAGCCAAATGCCAGATCCTCAACCCAGGTCCGCAACCTCATCGACCACATAACAGTGAGCTCCAAGAAGTTTAAGCCCAAAGGCCACCTCCTCAAGCGCAAACAGCTAACAATCTGGAGTGCTCTGCCAGATCATCGTCTTCAAGTCCCTGAACAAGCAGGAGGTGGATCTCATTTTGGGACCGTGGGTTGGAGGGTACTGAGCAGGTGGCTGGGCGATGCCGACACAGGAGATCACCAGGTCTTCCGAAGCTGCCCTAGACATCGAAGGTGTGCCTGCTCCACTCGGATTTATCTGAATGTACTTTAGCCCAAACCCGGCATACAAAAATTTTCAAACCTGAAGCCCCGAGCCGAAAACCCGAAATCTGAGATTCGAATAGCCCCTAACTGATGAAGCCAAGCCCCTTGAAAGAAAGAGCCAGGTCGCTCAGATCGCGGAGCTGGAATTCAGGACGCGGCTGCAGCCTGGGAGGGTGCACTGGTGCGGCTTGCAGGTTCTATCATTGGGGCTTTGAAAGATGACCTCGGTTCGGCACCCTCGTTGCGGTTGCTTGGCATTGGGGATTTACGGCGCACCGAGATTTTTCGCCTGGCGCAGCCAGCTTTCTGCAGGAAAGTCTTGAAGCTGTGCGTGGAGAAGGGCATCAAGCTCTCCATGACAGATCGATTCAAGAAGAAGGCCACGCCCGCTGTGAAATCGAAACCTGGTTCATCTTGAGGCGAGACACGATGGCAGGAAGATTCGTGGAGCTGAGCATGGCATCAATAGAAGACGCAGCAGTCGGTTGAGAGTCCAGATTTGGGCAGGACTTTCAGGCCTCTGGTTGTGGTCTCTGAGGTTGGGACGTTGTACGAGAGTTTTTGTTTATTTCAGTTCAGGGCTTGCTATTCCCGCGGTATCGAGTTCGCAGGTGACGAGCTGGCAAGATCTTTCTCCACCAGAGCTGCCTAAACTCGAAACCCTAAACACGAAGCCTTGGGTGCACTCTTGGCGAGGTAGTGGATGAGGGCTTCAACCCAGTCTATGGGGCCCGGCCCCTGAGACGAGCCATCACCAGACTCTTGGAGGACGCCTCAAAGCGATCAGAGCTCAAGTGTCCCTGCGGGTGTGGGGATGCTCAGTTGTTCTGGGATTGAGGCTTCCAGGGGGTCTGGCTCAGCTCGTCCCATCGCTGATCCTAGAGAAGGTGAGAGAAGATGAGGGGATCAGGCAGCAGAGGAAGAATTTGGGGGTATGCTGCTGCTGCTGCTGCTGGTGATGAGGATGAAGATGGTGAGCATGAGGGTAGCGATGATGATAGCGATGGCGATGGTAGTGGCGGTGGTGACGGTGACGGTGATAGAAGCCGACGAGACGACGGGAGCAGCAGCAGCAGCCGCCGCCGCCACTACAAGGGGCAATGCGCATAAGAGTCAGCCCAGGCCCTTGGAGTGAAATTTCAGAAGTCCGAAATCCCAAGCCCCTGTCGTGAAGCTGGGGCCGATAGGACAAGCTCGCAGAGTCCCTCCTGGAGATGTATCGGCCACGGCACTTCCGCGGGCAGAATTCTTTAAGGTTTCGTCGCTGTCAAATCCGGGGCCGCAGCGTGGGTTTGGATGTCTGAAGTAAGGAGATTCAACGCTTCGGGGTTGGGAGTTGAGCTTGGCAAGGCTTTTCGCAGTGTCTGAGAAGAGCTGGAGCAAGGTTCCGCTGCAGCTTTGGATCAGGCGCAGCTCTCCGCGCTGTAGTACCTCGCGACAGATCCGCTAGCTCGCATCTTTACGGTCACTGCGGCGCTTGGATCCAAATCTGAGCCGAGCTTGGAACCTCAAACCGTAGACCTAGGTCACAAACCTGGAGCCCCACAACCCCACACCCCCTACTCCAACCCTGAAGACCGAACGGTGGCCGAACCCAGTCCCAACTCTGTTGTGTTGACGACTTTGGGTGGAGTGTTGCATCGAGCCCTGAGGTAGATTTTGGGCTCTTGTTCACCGTTTGCCCTGTACCCTGAGCCCTTGAGCCGTCGGCCCTCAGCCCCACCTCAAATCCCTGGCCCTCCACCTGTTGGTGATGTGGCGCACTGTGGTATGGCTGTTCCTGGACTTTGCCTCTGCGACGGAGGAACCTCAGCGTTTCAGCCATGCCAAGCACGACGTGATGGGCGATATGTCGCACACTACGACCAAACCTCGCCGTGCATGCCCATTGGGTGCCACTACAGCATTGTAGCACCATCTCCAGTCCCGTAGAAATAGAACAGCACAGAAGACGTACTTTGAGACTTTTGGAGCCGGCAGGAGCCGGCCCAGACATCCTGGCAGCGGAACCTGGTTCGCCAGGCTTGCCTCTGAAGCAAGACCTTCTGACAGACTCTGCTTGACCTGTTGGCGTAGAGGGATCGAGAGTGGTGTGAGGGTCAGCTATTGAATTGATAGCTCTTGGTGCAATTGAACCTCGGCATCTATCTGCATCCGTTCCACGGTTTAGAGATATCTGAGAATTTAGCGCCTCTTCAATGTGCCCCCGCCCCTGCTGCTTGAAAGTTGCATGCTGAGCAGTCCAGCATATGAATATTCCATGGTCTAACGCGAACACTTTGTGTCTCAATCCGAACCACACCATTAGTACATCGTAGTCTCATCCTTTGTTGATTTGGAATTAGCGAGTGTGGCCAGATAGGTGCATGCCACTGCCCGGCAAGCCTCGGCCGCGGCCGAGCAGTCGCTTTATGCTCGCCTAGACAGCCCCTGCGTCTTGCAGTTAGATTGTAGGTTGAGGGTTCGCAGTTAAATTAAAAGGGAACGCAGAGTTCAGATGAATTCGTGGTGAAGAGCAGCGTGTATTGTGCGGAAGATGACTCCATTTGCAAATAGGGTTCGTACAGTGGGACGTCGTGGAATCTGCATTTCCCCCGTTCGCTAGCAAACTCCACGGCCCTAGAAACACCATCACGAAAACTCCAATTAGACCTACTCTGCACAACGCTTCGCACCTAACCCAAACCCCACTGACAGCCTTGTCTCAGCCTTATGCCGAACTCTAAATCCCAGAAACCTCAGTGCAGGCCCATCCTCGCATGATTTTCGAAGAGACCGTCAATCGATGAATCTGCCTAGCGGTCGATCCGGCTGTCAATCTGTCGAACTGTTTGTTCCTTTGCCCACCTAGTCGTCTAAGCATCCGTCTGTCGGCCTGTCCATCATTGCACTATGTCTTTCCGTGTAGATGGAGCTGGTGATTGAACAGAGTTGGAGACTTCAGCGCCTGCATAATGCTTGCACAGAGGTCGCAATCTAGATTGGCGGGGGGCAGCCTCAGCCCCCCCTTTCCCAGCAAGGTAGCGACATCCGGGAAGCCCTGGGCAAGTGCTGTCCATCTGTGCCGTGGCAGCAATTCTTCTTCTCGAGGGAATACGATAGATCTCCGATTCTCGAGGATTAGTGCTTCTGCTTCAGGGAAGAGGCACATGTTCAACAGTGATTGAACAAGTGTACACCAAAAGCCTAGGTTTGAAGAGCTGGTTCAAGCTTTTCTCGGCAAAGGGAAAGGATACGTTCTTTGATTGCTTGGTGTGAGTGTTGCGGGAGAATGCTCGGGCACTCTCACTCTGTCGGCTGCTCTTGCTGTGTCACGATTTGAGGAGGCTCGGCAGTTTCCAGCTGAAGCCACGAACGCCCCAACCCTGGGGGCCCAAGCCCAAGTCAGAACAACCAGAAGACATCGCCTAAAGCCTCAGCCAGAAACCAGGGAACACCCAAAGCTATACCTTCCGGCCGGAACTTACGGTGCCAAGACTTGGGTCTTAACGCTTGGGTGCTTTCGGGTATAGGGATTTGTGCGCCTTCGGCCCTCAGAGTCTTAGGGTCCTGGTTTTCACCATCGAGGCGGCAGTGCTTCCGGCACCCGCTCTGGCCGAGCGCCTGCGAGCGGAGGCGGGTAAGTTGTGATATCGTGCGTCTGATCTGCTCGAGGCGCTCAGGCGTGTTTGGGTTGATCTAGGTTTTTGGAAATTGCACGCTAGGTACGGTTCTACAACTCTGAAACCTTAGCCACAACCCTCCGCCCTGAAAGTTCTGAAGCAAAAGCCTGTAGGTGGAATGAAGCCTAAGCTTTGGAGTGACATCTCGCATTTCCGATCTGAAGCCCATCAACCTGACGATCCGGCATTCGTGCGTCTCGGCCAGGTGCGCAGCGCAGAGGTGGTCTCAGGCTTCAGCGCACAGGCCTGCCTTCTCCTCCTAGTTATATCTAGTATACCGCACCTCCCAACTCAGGAAAATTGCATCTGGGGTCAGAGGGCACTAAGCTCCTCTCGAAAGTCGGGCCTTTTCAGGTCAACGCTTCGTGGTTCTCATTCTCTTTGGATGAGGCGGAAAGGATTCCGTATTACGAGTTGCTTGGCTCGGATTCAGCGAAAATTACGTGCAGCACCCGCCTTGGAGCAACGCTGCATGAGAGAATCGTGGATCCTGCTTCCTGTAAGAACTTCTACACGCAAGAATCCTAGAAAATTCGCATGATGTACACAACCCCTACACCGAAGAAAGATGACCAGGAATCTGTGGGAGATCTGGGTGCGGAATCGTGCAGAACTGTCTAACTACAGCTTCGGCTTGGACTGGATCGAGCGCCTCGGCACTTTGCTATAGCGCACTCTCTTCTCAGCTCAGGGCTAAAGCTACTTGCAGAGGTCTTGCCCACCACAACACTTGTTTAGACCGTGTTGGGAGAGGCCACAGAGGTCACTGGAAGAGTTCATTCTTTACTCTGGAGTATGGCGGAGAGCTCGAAACCCGCTCCAGCCCCATGGCTCTGCTGGAACAAGTGTCAAGGCTCCGGGGCCCCGAAACTTGGGTTAGTGCTCTGCCGCATGGTACTCAGCCGCTTCAAGCTCTCCTCAATCCTGACGGGGGGGCTTCGGAGGTCCGTGGTGTTTTAGAGGTTAGTGTTCTGCGGGGTCGCCGTTGGTGCCATCGCTGGCTCAACCTGTCCGCAAAGGGCGGCCTACTTTGGCTTCAAGCCATTCGAAGTTCATGCCGAGCCCAGGACTGGCGGACATTGCAGCGACATCGGTGTGGAAGTGTTGAAGGTTTCAGGCATAGTGATTGAACTAGATCTTGTGTGAAACGACTCTCGACTAAAACTGTCTTCGTAAAAATCAGTGAGCTCCGGCTCGCCCTAGTTGTCTGAACTCGGCGAAGGACAATGGCAGAAGCCAGGGAACGGGCACCTTACTTCGCGCTCAATGCTCTGCGAACGGATGCTGGTAGCCCTCTGTGCCTCGTGCTCCATTCGTATTTCCTGAAGGTGTTTGGGCGATGGGTGGAGCTGGGGAGGGTGTTCGTCATACAAAGGTTTCTTGCTTGCAGCCGACATGTTTGGACCAATCTCAGCACCCCCCAGGTCAACTACAGCTCCTGAATCGTGTGTTGGCAATGCTGTGTAGCTGTCATGACCGTTCACATTCAATCAAGAAGCAACTTCTGTTTATGTTACATGTGTCATCCCAGTCACCAACCTTCAAGCCAACAAATGCAATGAAAGCCCCAGACAATGCCAAATATCACTTCCGGCCTTGAGCAATGCGAACCCATCCATCCATCCCTCCCCTCCCTCCCTCCCTCCCTCCCTCCCTCCATCTATCCATACATCCATCCATCCATCGTGCATGCTTGCTTATGTTTGCCGCAGAAGCGTAGCTGCAGTGCCGTGGCTAATGATGCAGTAAGACAACGCACGATACTACATGCGCTCTAAGAGGTCAGGAGTGAATGCTTTTGGGGCATTGGGTTTGGTGCCTTGCGGCATTGGACTTTGAGTGACGATGCCAATCGGTTCTGTTCGGATTCAAGGTTGGCGTCTAGACTGGCTGCTACATGGTTTAAGCAACGCGGAAGTTGTAGAGATGGCCGCTTGTCCGTTTCGGAGGACTCTGGCTTTGGTTTCGCTCTTTTACACAATGATGGTTGCTGCGCCTGAGGTATGGCGACATCACAGTTGTTCTCCGGCCCAGCGTGGCAAATGCGGTCTCCATCGTGTCGGCGTTCGACACGGGACCCTCCACCCACGGCTCAAGTACTTGACATCCTATGCGCTTCTGATTGCAGGTTTCACTCCGTACACTTGTACCGTTCAGGAAGCTGGGCCGGAATGTGCAACAACTCCTTCACGCCTCCAGCTGGAGGCGCATTGGCTCCAGGCTCCAGGTGTGTGTACATATACATATATGTATAGATGCCTATGTCTGCAAGTTTTTGTCACAGGTTAGGAGTTTGGGCTTTCCTTTTGTGCTTAAGCTTTTTACAGAATGGAGAACCAGGGAGAGGTTCCTTGCACAACAAACAGTTTCTCGAGATGGGAACTCGGAAGCCTCATGTGCTTTGGACAAGGATGGCGCAGGCATGGGCAAGACAGCACGACAACCACGACGATCAACAGCCAGTGCCACATGATAAAAGAAGAGAAGACTTTGCATGACTACCATGGCAAGATCTATGCCTGCATAGATCTTCAAAACCAATATACGTCTGCATCGATCTTCAAAACCAAGAAGCCAGGACCTCATGAGGTCCAAGCGCGGAGCCTTCAACTGTGGCCTTTCAACCTCCAACGTCGCGACCGCATTCCGGATAGATGAGCTTTGGAAGTGTAGCTTCAGTGTTTGGTAGGATTTCGGTACATGCGTGGAGCCAAAAGCATGCCGATATCCCATCGTAGAGCCTTGCATCCGGATCGCTGTGAGCTCGGAAATCTCAAAACCAAAATCCAATCTTAAAATCCCTATGCAATTTTCGGGACTCGCATTTTGAACTCCACGTAGAGTCTAAGAGGCTTCGATCACAACTGCTCGGCCTATCCTGGGCATGCCGGCCTGGGAAGCCTCGAGGCCCATTGCTTAGGGTTTAAAGGGTTTAGGGGGTTTAGGGTTTAGGGTTTGGGGTTTAGGGTTTAGGGTGTAGGGTTTGGGGCTTTAGGGTCTCGGGTTTAGAGTTTATACGGTTGAGGGGTGCTCTGCGGGGTTTTGCAGGCGATGCCGCAGGGCTGTTTCTGAAGAATCTGCGAAAGAAACATGGGTACCTTTCTAAGGGAGCCCACATTTTGGCCAGCTGGAATTTTGGGTTCTACTAGGCTGCGTCTCTGATGCACAGTTGTCTATGATACTTCTACATGATTATTCTAATATTGCAGGTTATGCTTGCAGGAACTTTCGAGTTGCACGAGGGTCCGCTCGAGAGCCGAGGCTTTTGATCATTTGCTTCTCACCAACGAGCAGTACTGGCACAATGCGCACCCCAACTTCCGATTGGATGACTACTGACAGAGCGCGCGTCATCTTCAGGGCCTGAAAAGCTCGTTGCAGGTAGTCTTCTCATGGTGATTACATAGGAACAGCAAAGTTGATCCTGTAAGTTTCCTCGTTGTCGTCCCTGCCGAGCCGCCGAGCCCAGGGATCATGCGAGCGGCTGCTAAAGCCATAGAAGTCCGGAACTTGATGGCTGGAAGGGATCGTCAGAGGAAGAAGGCCAAACCTCAACCTTGAGCCCCGAAGCCTGGGGTCCTCAAGGAATGTCACCGATCCAAACATCAAAAGACGCAAGTGTATAAGAGCTAGTAACTAGGCACCATGCCAGAAAAAGTTGCAGCATTGCTTTGATCCAAGGCTCCGAAACAGTGTCTGAACTACCAAGCACAGACGACGAAACCCATCCACCGCCGCCCCTTCGCAAATTGCAAGCTGAAAACACTTGACCTGAACCCGAAACAATACACCCACAACCAATAGCCTAGAACCGCAGAAGAGGCTGCAAAAATCTGCTATCGAAGGCACACACTGGAGCGGCTCCTGGTGCGTACCCTTAGCCCAAGCTCGACGCTGACGGGTCCGGACTTCGTCCACTACTTCGAGGCCAAAAGCTTTGGCTCAGGGTGGGAGTTTCGGGCTCGTCGAGCTTGTAGGGGCCGAGTGCCCGATTTGGGACGATCTTTTTTTGCTTTCTGAAGCCGTGGGATTTAGGTTTCCAGGTTATGGAAGGTTCAGGCACCACACGTTTATTATTAGAGTCCACGAACGCACATGTCCGCGATGAGAACAGGACGTCGGCGGTGCAAAACTGGATTGTGATGATTGACCAAGGCGTATGGAAGGCATGAGAGTGCAATTTGTTGACTATTGAGGCCCCTGGTACTTCGGTACTGCTGCTGCTGCTGCTGCTGCTGCCGCTGCTGCTGCTGACCGTGTGCGGCCGCTATCGCTGCTGCTGCAGCTGCGGCTGTTGCTGCATCTACTTCTGCTTCTGCTGCCATTACTGCTAGTGCTACGACTACGACGACGACCACTACCAACGCTACCACCACTAGCACCACCACGACCACTACCACTCCTACGACTACTACTACCACCCACTACCACCACTGCCACTACTACCACTACTACCACTACTACTACCACTACTACTACCACTACCACTAGCAGTACTACTACTACTACTACTACTGCTGCTACTACTACTACTACTACTACTACTACTACCTGCTACTACTACTACTACTACTACTACTACTACTACTTCTACTACTACCTACTACTACTACTACTACTACTACTACTACTACTACTACTACTACTACTGCTACAACTACTACTACTACTACTACTACGACGACGACGACTACTGCGACGACTACGACTATTACTACTAAC
>CAJNDV010035584.1:289-10969 GCA_905221635.1 Symbiodinium sp. CCMP2456
AAGTCCCCCGACCCTCCAAGTAGGCAGCAATCCCTAAACCTAAACCCTAAACCCAGAGTGTTGGGAGCAAGGTTGATCCGTTTGCCTTTATCCGCCGAGTGTAGGATGACGGTTGCCCGGTGCATCTGGCGAAAAAGCCGCTTGTGTCTAGGACATGTTCAGGTGGGTAGCTACCGTTATAGGAGCCTTATAGAAGGTCTACATACCTTCTAAAAGCCTTATAGAAGCCCTACATACCCTAAACCCCTAAACCCTAAACCCTAAACCCTAAACCCTAAACCCCATCTGTAGTTTGCTTTAACTCTGGGGAATCTTCAAGTTCCCCACTCCGAATATAGAAGCCTACATGATTACCTACATCAGTCCCCAGGTTCCTTCTTACAACTATATTATAAAGGAGCCCAGAACCCTATTCTAAGTATTTAAGGCCCCTAAACCCTAAACCCTTATGGTAGCCCTTATAGAACCCTTTAAAGGAGCCCCAGAAATCCCTAAAGCCTAAACCCTAAACCCTTAAGACTCAGGTTGATGAGGCGGCACCCAACCGCCTTCCTCTTCCTTCACCGGCAGGCGAGACGGGAGGGTAATATAGGGGCCGTGATAGTTAGAATTAGAATAGGGCTACGGTTTAGAGGTATATTCTACTAGGTAATATAGGGGCATCAATAATTGCCTTCATAATAAGAATAGGGTTTAGGCGTATATTATACTATCATAATAATAAGGAATCCCCAAAACCCGATTCTATTTATGAAGGCCCCTACACTAATGGTTTAGGGGTACAGTTTACTATCATTATAATAAGGGATCCCCAAAACCCCATTCTAGTTAATAAGGCCCCGACATTATAGGGCTTACCCTGAGACTCCATGTATCTGTATAGTATCTACTTAAGCCGCGTAGTGTAAGGGATCCCCAAAACCCTGTTCTAGTTATTAAGGCCCCTACACTAATCGTAACCCTGCACCCTAAACCCTAAACCCTAAACCCTAGACCCTGCACCTTCATTCCGAGCTCTCAGCCCGAACCAAACCGAAGCCAACTGAAGCGCTGTTAGCACGCCATGAAGCTTTAGGGTTTAGGGCTTAGGGTTTAAGGTTTAGGTTTCAGGGTTCAGGGTTTAGGGTTTAGGGTTCAGGGTGTAGGGGTTAGGTGTTTTGGGTTTCAGGGTTCAGGGTTTAGGGTTTAGGTGTTGCTACAGAGCCACTCAACAGCTTCTGAGCTGCTGCTGAACTGTTCGGTAGCCTTCCGTAACCGAAATGGAGCCGAGTTGAAGTTTGTCCACTTGCTGCTAGACTTCTACGAAGATCTTGTCGGGACACGGCAAGATTGTCTTATCAATCTTCGTGTTTGTTCTGTGAAATTAACAGCAGACATGCTCCCTAAACCCTAAACGCTAAACCCTAAACCCTTGGTATTCTCATAGTCAGGCAAGCGGCTTTGGATTGTGCTGTTCTTGTGGAATTAACAGAAAGCACCCAAGAGCTAGGTGTTCGCATCTGGCAAACACTCGATCCTAAGCCCTAAACGCTAAACGCTGCCACAATGTGCAGTCTTCGCAGCATCCAAGCACTGCAAAACACTCTATTTTGCAGCGGTTGGAACTGCGAAGAAACATGACATGCTGCCCCTCACAATAGTAACTTGCACTGTTACTACTGCAATTATTGCTACTTTAGCGACTTTGTACTACTAGTACTATGTTGTAGTCTTCAACAGCTGCGGCCATCTGCGGCGTTTGGAGTTTAGAGTCGACTCAGAACAGACACGGAGTGTACAACATGGAGGAACATGATGCAGAGCGTGCGACGACAAAGAACAACATCACTAGCAGGACCTTAAGCCCTAAACTCTAGCATGTGATTATAAGTCCCCAAAATTTATGAGGGAGTGGCATTCTGTGTCCATCCTCACTTGCCTTTCAAGGAAAAGTGCCCCAACGGAGATTGAATTGCAAAAGAATCATCCAGGGTTTTTCGGTGGGGTGACTGCTTTCACAATGTCAAGGCCTTCAACCAGGAGTTTGCGAGAAGTTTGTGGAGAGTTCAGCCAACGCCTCGTAGCATTGACATCCTGCCCAACTGCTTTATTCCTACCGGCATTCATGAAGCTTTCTGCTGCGACCCCTCCCCGCAACTGAGAAAAAAGAGGCCAGTGCAGACAAAAAACACAAAACAGCAATTTTGTTCGTTAGCTCTTTACGCGATGAGCCTCTTCACAGTGGGCAATCACTTGCAAAGCTGTAGTACCTTCGGAATTCCAGAGACAGGCACCATCGTTGAAGAGACCAATGCCACAACCCAAGATCAGCGTTCCGAATTGGGAGTTTCCGAAAATTAGGGGTACCTTATTTTAGGGTCCTTATAATAAGGATCCTATTATTTAGGGTACTATAATAGGGTCCGCTATTTTCGGAAACCCCCAATTGTGCGTACCAGTTACTTCAGATTAGAGGTCGGCTTCGGATTCAATGTTTACGGTTCCGGCATGTAGCATATTAGACAGTAGGTGCCGGAATGATTGGTTGTACGACTCCTTAAGGTTCCTTATTTGACTATTGTTTCTATAGCCCAAGACCTTTTTCCTGAATATTCAGGCCTCCTATACTACGGGCTGTAGGGTGCACTGTCCCTTGTGCAGCTCGGGGTTTTGACGCTGGGGGGTTGGGGCTTCCCGGAACCTAGCGTCGACCTTGCATAAGTTTAGGGTGGGTTTAGGATTTAGGGTTTAGGGTTTAGGGTTTAGGGTTTAGGGATCCTTGGAACTTTCCGGCCTAAAGGCTAAATGCACGAACAGCCTGAGGACCTGAAGCGTAAACCCCTAACCCCAAAAGCCGACTCTAATAGAGGGGCCTCAAAAACTATCAATACTATTTTGGGGCATTTTGGGGGTTCCTGATTATATTTCTAGTATAACGGACCCCCAAAACCCTATTCTAATTATTAAGGCCCCTGAACCCTAAACCCTTATAGTAGCCCTTATAGAACCCTTTACAGGAACCCCAAAACCCTATTCTAATTATTAAGGCCCCTACATTAGATGAGCCCCCCTATGATAACTTGGAACACCAGCCCTAAACCCTAATGTAGGGGCCTTAATAGTTAGAAAAGGGTTTTGGGGGGTCCTCATGATAATTATAGTATAGTATATCCTAAACCCTATTCGAACTATGAAGGCCCCTATATCAAACCCAACCGCGCACTGCAAAACCTACGAGACCCGCACTCCCTCGCGGCCGGCGAGCGGCGATGCGGAGGACGGGTGCTGGGCGAAGACAGAGGCTTGAATAATTGGCTGCAATATCCCGTGAGAGTGAACCCTAAACCCCTAAGGCAGGCTTTAGGGTTCACCCTTCAGGGGTTGTGGGGTGAATTGTTTAGGGCTTGGGCACTAATCTTTAGTTTAATTTCCCAGGTTAGGATGCTATGCGAGGTTCAAGGGCTTTAGGGCTTAGGGGTTTTAGGGTTTAGGTTTTAGGTCTTGATGGCCACACTGGACTCATGTTAGGGAGCTGAATGAACTTCAGTTACCACAGTGGGATGTGGAGTTAGTAGATAACATGCTTTCTTTATTGTGGTGGTTTTAGATCAAGCCCAGAGTGAGTAGGCTACCCTAAACCCTAAACCCTAAGCCGTTTTTGTTTGTGGTGACGGGGCTTCTTGTCCTAGCAAGAGCCCAGAGTAGGGCCCAACCCCCATGTTGGCCACGATGGGCAGTCGCTGTTGGTGCTTTCCGATTGTAGGGTTTAGGGTTTTGGGTTTGGGGCTTGAGTTTCATCCTCTCTAAACAACCTGGGTAGTTGTCAAAATTATGGTCCCTCTTGGGGTACCCTAAATAATAGGTGCCGTATTATAATAAGGACCCAAAAAGGGGCCCTAATTTTGACAACCACCCGACCTAATCTCTTCCCCTAGAACGCCCAAAACTCGGTACAGCCGAAGAGATTTCATGCTCTACTCTGCGCAATGTCGCTCATGGGTAAATGGGTCACTTGCTGCGCTTGTTCGTCGTTTTTAGCCCAGCATCCCAGAATCGGTTGCCTGAGAAATCCATCCCTAAACACACCGTGAAGCTTTCGAACCATTCCCCTTGTAGTATCCTTATAGTATTGCTGATGGTACCCTTACTGTATCCCTATAGTACAAGTACCCCGTATGGTACCCTTACAGTACCCAGGTAGTAGACCTTATAACCTCAACCTGGGGCAAGAAGGAGCCGGCGGCGGCGAGTGACAGCTTTGGCCGCTCAGATTCAGCAGTTGGTTTAAGTGTCCCCCCCCAGGGTAAAGTTTAGTCTTTTAAGGGTTTTAAGGGGTACATGGAGGTTTAGGGTTTGGGCTTGAGCTTTGGTTAGGGCTCATGGTGATCAGCTGAGGGAGGAGCTGGTGTGATTTGTCTCGTCCCAGGATCTTCAGTTCGTCTGCCTGCTTGGCTTGGCAAAACCGAGGGAGTTTCGAATGGCTCGCTTCTTTTAAGGAATCTTGCTTGGGTACATCACCATAACCATCGTCGTCATGGTCGTTGCATCTGGACAGTTGGAACGATGAGGACGCTAATGACGATGATGATGCTACGGATACTGGCGCTACTGGTGGTGATGATAGTGATGATGACAGGAACTGGAAGATAGGGATCATCAAGACCGTGATGCTGCTGCTGGGTGCTGCTGCTGAAGGCGATGGTGACCATTGTATCCATCACGATTGTCAAGGCTATGGTCACTGTTATGGGTATTGTTCTGACCAGCTCGATCATGACCGTGCTCACAGTCATCATGGCCAGAATGCCACCACCGCCAGCAGCAGTTCCAGCGCCGGCAGCAGCAGCAGCCGCCGCCGCGGCAGCAGCAGCAGCAGCAGCATCATGGTCATCATCATACCATCGTCATGGTCATCGTACTCGTCATCATCATCATCATCATCATCATCAGAACCACCAAAATCGTCTGAATCATGTTTATCATCATCGCCATCGTCATCATCTTCACCACCATCATCATCGTCACCATATCATCACCATCATCATCATCATCATCATAATCTTCTTCTTCGTCAGCATCACCATCATCATTCATCATCATTCATCATCATTCATCATCATCCATCATCATTATAACCATCACCACCACCACCACCACCATAATATATAGGTGCCTAAATGATTACCTATACTGTATTGGAGGGTTCCTTAATATACTTATAGTATCATGAACCCCAAAACCGTATTGTAATTATTAAGGCCCCTATATTACCATCATCATCAGAATCACCAAAATCATCATCACCAAAATCATCATCACCATCATCATCAACAACATCCCCATCATCATCTTCTTCTTCGTCATGATAATCATGACCATCATCATCAACATCAACATCACCATCCTCATCATCATCATCATCATCGTCATCACCGCCATCATCATCGCCATGTCCATCGTCATTATCGTCATTGTCGACTGCTTCTTCCTCACCATCACCAAAATCACCATCATCGTCATCATCTGCTTCCGCTCTTGCGTCAGGCTGATTGCGCAGCAAGCATAGCGACACAGACGATAATCATGATACTAAACGTACCGCAATAGTAAGACTCTTGGGAACCGTCTTTAACACTGATGTGATAGCCATAGAATATTGAGTACGCACATAGCCTTGCACTGAAGATTGTTTCTTCGGAGTGCTAGCAGCTGGTTATGCACTGTGCTTGCTTCGCGTCGCTGGCTCCACGGTGCCAGAGCTTTAGAGCTCTTGTGCCGAAACGATGGAAACGCGGTGGATGCGGTACCCAATATTATGAGTATACTTATCATGATGAGGCGGAGAATAATACTAATAAATTGAAGCCTGAAGAGGCAATGGACACGATCCCAAGGTTTAGAGTTTGGGCTTTCTGCCCACGATAGATTCAAAGCAACCACGGCTCGACCTTCGTGACTTCTCCTCCTCCTGCTCCTCTTTCTCATCCTCTTGTTCCTCCTCTTCTTCCTCCGCTGCTGCAGCTGCTTCTTATTCTCCTCCTGCCGTTGCCATGCCGCTTCTTCTTTAGCTGTTGCTGTCGTCGTCAGCGCTGTTGCTGCTGCCTAGGCATATAAGCAGTAATTGCTGATGTTTCCATACCTGTAACGTGACATATGTATGTAAGTTGAAATTAACAAGGAATGACGAAGAACAGACGATGCTGGTTCCTGCTCATGGTGGTAACGATGCTGGCTATGGACAAGATTACGACAAGAATTGGTCGCTCGCTTTGTTATGGAAGGTCGAAGTCAAGCCCAACCTTAGAAGTTTGATAATTTTCGGCTCCTTAACCCTACAACCTTGATTGTATCCTTATTATGCCCTTATAGCACTGTATCCCCTATAGTACCCTTCTAGTAGCCCTCACAACCTTCAGCCCATCCTGGCACGTGATGCCTTGCATCAACGCCCCGACAAAGCACAACCAAACCCCAACTTTAAACGTCCGCACAATGCCTTGCGTAGGGGCCTTAATAATTAGAATAGGGTTTTGGGCTCCTCATTATAACTATAATATTCTAGTTACCAAGGCCCCTATAGTACATCTGATGCGCATTGACAAAGGATCCTACCCTAAACCCTTAAGCCTCTTGCCCGGATCTGTGAAGGCAAGCAGAACCCTGAGCCCGACAACCTACACCCTACACCCTACACCCTACACCCTAAACCCTAAACCCAAAACCGGAACCCTAAACCCTAAACCCTAGACCGTAAACCCTACACCCTAAACTGGAACCTCTAGCCAGAACCCTAAACCCTAAACCCTAAGCCTTATAGACTACTTGGAGGACCAGGAAACTTAGTAAGTCGGTTATAAGTGGGGTTATAATTGGGGTCACTCCATTTAGGGTACTTATAGCTCTACTCATAACCCACTTACTAAGTCCCCTGGGCCTCTAAGTAGGGCTCGAGGATGTTAGGAAATCGGCATCCTGACCACTGAAACCCCAGACACCTGATCCCCTCAGCCGCCGAAATGGGCGGTTCCGAAATAGGGGACCCTAATATAGTCCCCTAAACCCTAAACCCTAAACCCTAAACCCTACCTAATATAGTACCCTAAAAAGCAGGATCCCCCCTAAACCCTAAACCCCAAACCCCTTATTATAAGGCCCCCCAAATAAGGTACCCTTTACTGTCGGAAACCCCCGAATGCTACTCTTTGAATTCGGCCCAGACCCCTCCAATTACGGTGAACCCAAGGCTCCAAGAAGCACTCAGCGATGTTCTAACCGAGCCCCACAAAGCTTTAGGGTTTAGGGTCTATAGGGTTTTAGGGTTTAGGGTGTTAGGGCCTATAGGGTTTTAGGGTTTAGGGTTTTGGGGTTTAGGGTTTAGGGTTTTAGGGTTTAGGGTTTAGGGTTTAGGTTTTACTGGACCCGAACCCCAAACCCAAACCCCGAGCCCTCAAGCCCAATCCCGAGATCCCAAACCCCAAAACCCCGCCTCTGCATTGCCCTCTTGGACCAACTCCCAGAAACTTCGCAGGGAGACCTGGCGTTTTCCTAAGGCCTTAGTACCCTAGCCCAAAAAAAGGTTAACCTATTGAATTATAGTAGGATTATAAGAGCCCCAAAAGGCTAAAGGTTACTTACTCAGCCACTAAGTTTTCGTTCTTTACAGATTGGGGGTCCTGACGGATTTTGTTTTTTTGTTGGCACCCTGTTTCCATCTGCCTTCTGCAGATCCGGAAAGCCCCTGGGAGCAGGTGAAGTCATGACGGGGTCGGGTTTGGCAGCGCTTCTTGAAGAATTCTATTGGGTTTCTGGGGTAGTTGTGATCTGTAAAACCTGTGAATTTAACGGGAATTGCACAACATGGCGACTGTGTGTACGGGGATATGGTTCTACGGTTTGGGGGCTCTGACATCGGCAATAGGGGCCTCGAACATCAGAGAAATAAAGCTGTGGGGCAGCTTGCAAGCCTGATTTTTCCTGCAGCTTATGTACATACTCCGGCCGGTTTAGAGTTCAGAGTTTAAGGTCTGGGGCTTTACGCGTCGGTGTTCAGTGTCTACTGTAACTTACAGTCTTACGGTTTTCGGGGCTCGGGATATAGCATGCATATTGGCCTTTCGGGTACTGCCAACAACTTTTTTCTCCGAAAACTGTTCAGCAAGCTACTATTCATGTGGGGGTTATAAGATCGCCTGTCTTCTGACATTCATGGTTTCTTGTCAGCCACCGCACAGCCTCTCTGTGCTTAGCTCGAGCCGTCCAAAACCGTTTCAACGAGGCTTTCTGCCAAACACTTCTCTTTACTGCCAGCTGATTGTAGCATGGCCACAAGCCCTAAACCCTAAACCCTAAACCCTAAACCCTACACCCTAAACCCTAAACGCTAAACCCTAAACCCTAAACCCTCCCTTCAAGCCCTGCCGGAGGTCTGCCCTGCACCTGCCGAAACCCACGGAGGAGCTGGTCAGCACCCAACCTGAAAAGGCTTCTTTGCGGCCATAAGGGTTTAGGGTTTAGGGTTTAGCCCAAATATGTCTATATACATATGTACATACACATACCTATATATATATATACATATGTATGTATTTCTTTAATTATATACACGTCGCCACAGCTGCACAAACAGGATCACACCTGCCAAAATGTCGGGCCCCTTCCAGGATCCCCCCCAAGTGCCTGTTAACAGAGCCGTTCTGGTCCCTACTGATAGAAAGTTACCTATAGTCACCATTGTAGTTCCTTTTGGGGGTTACCTTATAGGATCCTAAATATGGAACTTGGTTAAACCAAAAAAGGAACTACAATGGAGACTCTAGGTAAGGTGCAGGTGAAGTGTTAAGGGTAAAGGGCTTCTGGTTTAGGGTTTGCTGTTTTGACTGAGGGCTTAGGGCTTAGATTATAAGCTTGGGGCTTACTTAGTTAACAAGGTCTAAGCTGTGTCAGGACTGGTGTCAACCACGGAAAGTTTAGGGTTCGGCTACGTTTGCCTAGGCTTACTTGTGCCTAGACTTGCAACCCTTGTCTTGGAGCCAAGGTTCACATCTCTGTTCGCATAGACCGCCCGCGCTTCTGCACCTCCTCCGCCTAAACCCTGAACCCTAAAAACTAAACCCTATACCCTAAACCGTGCTGCCCAGGCTCGGGACAGACCCCCACGCAGAGACCTCCCCGTCTGAAACCCCAAACCCTAAACCCTAAACCCTAATCCCTAAACCCTAATCCCTAAACCCTAAACCCCAATCCCCAATCCCTAAACCCTAATCCCTAAACCCTAAAGCCTAAAGCCTAAACCCTAACCCCTAATCCCTAAACCGTAAAGCCTAATCCCTACACCCTGAAGTAGCCTCTGGCTGACTCAAGGCCGAGCGCAAGTCTTTTGCCGGCGTGGGTCGGACAGCGCTTGGCGAAGTAATGCAGGGGCCTTCATAATTCTAATTTTTATAGGGTTTAGGGTTTAGGGTCTAGAGTAAATCCCGAAAAGTTGGAAACCGGTTGGTTAGGGTTTAGGGTTTAGGGTTTAGGGTTTAGGGTTTAGGGAACCGGAGTTAAGGACAAATAGTGCTGGGGTTCCTGGTGCATTACTCTTAAGGATTGAAGCTATTGGGTTTCCAACTTTTGGGCTTCTAACTATCGTAATTCTAATACGGTTTTGGGGGGGGGGTTCCATATTATAACTATAGTATGATAGGGTTTTGGGGGTTTCTCATGGAAATTATAGTATGATAGGGTTTGGGGCTCCTTATTATAGCTATAGTTTCATGTAATGTAGGGGCCTTGATAATTAGAATAGGGTTTTGGGGGGGCTCCTTATCATATGTACCTGTGGTCAATGGTCTCCATTGTAGTTCCTTTTTTGGTTTAACCTATAAACTAAGGGTTTTATGAGGTAACTCCACAAAGGAACTACAATGAAGACTACAGGTAAAGTATGATGTACCCCCAAGCCTAACCCTAAACCCTAAACCCTAAACCCTAAACCCTAAACCCCCCTATTCTGATTATTAAGACCCCTAGATTACTTGTACTGGTCCTCGTGCTGAAGCCGATGCTGACGATGAAAGGAGAACCGTGAAAGGCGCTCCGTGCCTTTCGGATACAATCCTGGCAAGCTTCCTGCTCTTTTAGGGTTTAGGGTTTAGGGTTTAGGGTTTTTAGGGTTTAGGGTTTAGGGCTCTATGGCACAGTTCGACCGACAGGATAGAGCCCTGATTAATGAGCCCCATCCCTCACTACTGGGCGCTGCCTTGCAGAACCCTAAAGCCCTAAACCCTAAACCCTAGAACCCTAAACCCAAAGCCCTAAAGTCAATGACCACTACGGACCCACAAAACTACTGGAAGGCCCTTGCAGAATCCTAAAGCCCTAAACCCAAAGACCACCACGTAGTGGGAGCAATGGCCGGACAGCCAAGGTTAAACCCCGAAAACCCCTAAGCCGTCTGGGCTTAGGGAGAAAACCGCTGCCTAAACCCAAAACCCAAAACCCTAAACGCTAGACCCTGAACCCTACACCCTAAACCCTAAACCCTACACCCTGAACCTGACACCCTAGACCCTATAAGCCCTAAACCCCTAAACACCAAAACCCCAAAGCCCTGCCCGAAACCAAGCAAAAAGGCGAAAACTGGTGAGCCGAGGCTTTGACAGGCTACCGCCTGGGAGCAGCTCAAGTGCCGCCTTGGCAGGGTTTAGGGTTTAGGGT
>CAJNDV010035584.1:13242-25528 GCA_905221635.1 Symbiodinium sp. CCMP2456
CTGTCTGTCTGTCTGTCTGTCTGTCTGTCTGTCTGTCTGTCTGTCTGTCTGTCTGTCTGTCTCTGTATGCATGTATGTATGTATGTATGTATGCATGCATGTATGTATGTATATATGTAGGTATTAGTACTGTATAAATGTCTGTGCACACATGCATATATCTATGTGTACGGTAATCATGTAGAAATACGTTTCTACGAAGGACATGAAGGCGCATCTTTTGCCTACACACGCACACCCTAAACCCTAAACCCTAAACCCTAAACCCTTACCCTCAAAGGACTCATATTTGAAGGCTTTTGGGCCGAAAGACACTATTATATAAGGCTTTTGGGCTGTTTTGATGCCAATGGTAATACACCAGGAACCGGCGCTTCCAGAGAAGCCGAGCTTCAACTTCCGCCGCAGCTGGGCCGCCTTCAGCGAGAGGGGCCAGAAGTTTCATGTAGGGGCCTTAATAGTTGGAATAGGGTTTTGGCTGGCTCCTTTAAAGGGTTCCTATAAGGGCTACTATGAGGGTTTCGGGTGTAGCGGCCTCAATAGTTGGAAAAGGGTTTTGGGGCCCATGAAATACTAAACCTAAAGCTAGAATAAGGGAACCACAAAATGGAATTGGTAAGTATGTAGGCCCCTATAAATAACTACTCATGTCGCCGGCTCTATGTCAACCAAGCTTCTCGAAAACATGATGAACTTCTGCCTGGGGCCTCTTGTTTCAGGTTCTGGTCTATTGGACGTCCTTGAGTACTTATAAAAAAGGGGGCATAAGCGCCCAGATGGTATGGATTTTAACGACAGTTACCCTACTTATAACCCCCACTCATAACTACCCCTAAACCTGAAAGTGCTGGGATTCCGAGGCTTGGGGCTTTGGGTTTTTGGTTATTATAGCGTTGTCGAGATGAAAGGAGGACATGAGCATGAATCCTCGCGAATGGCTTCTGAAAAAACCTGCAATTCAACAGCAGCAACCAGAAGTCTACGCAAAACCAAAGCTCTGCTAAAGTGTCGGAGGATCGTCAGGAGGCTCACCACAGGCCCTTTGTCTTCTTAGTTTGCATCCTACGCATCTGGGCTTTTCTACAGAAAACGAAGCTCGCAACCACCAGGGGTATCTTCCAGGAAAATTGCTGAACCAAAACTCTTCTCTCCAGGTTGGAGCCCCCCTGTGATTCGAAACCAAAACACCCAAATAAGACCCAAACCGTTTGCCAAGCTGACTATAGCTTGAAACTCCGCACCGGATTTTATCACACAAAAGCAGTGTTCTCCAACTCTTGAAAACCCTGAGCCTTGGAACCCGGAACCCCAAATCCTGAACTAGTAAGGGTCCAAGCGCCTGAATCACATGGTTATCGATACCACAAACCATTCAGAATTACTCACTGCTATTTAGGGGGAGATACCTGGACACTCTCGGAACTCGCCGCAAACCCTAATCCCTAAACCCTGAACCCTAAATCTTAAATAACCCTAAACCCTGAACCCTGAACCCTTGCATGGGTGAACAGCGGGCCGTCCTCATTCTTCGCAGCTTTAGCCAGCTGCTCCTTCGGACTCAATACGGCTCAAAAAAACCGTTCAATACAGGAGGGGGGTTGGGTTAAGGGTTTAGGGTTTAGGGTTTAGGGTTTATAGGGGTTAGGGGTTTAGGGTTTAGTTAAGTAATAAGAATATAGAGAGTTTGGGGGTCGATGCTACTGCGCTTACACAGGGACTACAAGGGGATACTTCTACCAATCATTCAGATCTCTGCAGTTGAACTCTAAACTCAAAAACTCTGAGCCTTTACATAAGGTTTCCCTAAGGGTCCAAGTACGTAATCCTTAGTGATGGCTTCTGGTACCCAAACCCTTGTAATAAGATACCCCCAGACCCTAAACCCTAAATTTTAAACCCCAAACCCTGAACCTTAGACCCTGAACCCTAAACCCCTCAACCCTAAACCCTGGTTTAGTAATAAGAGGTATCTGAACCCTTCAGGTTTTGCAATCTAGGGCCGCCAGAGACTGCCGCCCCATTCAGCAAACAAACTTGAAGAAGATGCATACCTTATAACTTATAAGGTTTAGGGTTTAGGGTTTGGGCTTAGGGTGTAAGGTTTAGGGTTTATAGCTTACCTATAGGCTCCATAGTAATTCCTTTTTGGGACGACCTTGCAGGATCCTCAATATAAACCACAAGAAGGAGCTACTGTGAAGCCTCTGGGTATAGCCTGCTTTGTAGTTCTTCTATTGTGATTAGAAAGCTATAGGGCTAGGATCCTCGTATATAGAGATTGTTAGACGAAGGAAGGACGTACAATCTAGACAGCAGGTACATGGCAAGACACGTAAACCAGATTTGGGCCCATAGCTCCAGGGCTCTTCAGGGCCCAGGGCAGAAGAGCTGCGCCGTACTTTGCGGGTTTTGGGCTGGTTCGGCTTTGGGCGCTTTATTGAGTTTGGGATGTAAGGCTCCAAGGCTGCAGGATTCAGATCTGAGGTACTACACCCTGAACCCTATAATCATAGTATACCCGAAACCCTAATATACCCTAAACCCTATAATCATAGTATACCCTAAACCCTAATATACCCTAAGCCCTATAACCATAGTATACCCCTACGGTACTATACCCTAAACCCTATAATCCCTAATCCCTAATAAATCCTAAACCCTTATAAGGGACCCGAAGGGGTGATGCGACTGCTGATTCAAGGCCTTGTCTTTTGGGCTTGGGCAGTGTGGCAAGGAAGGCTTCGGGAGCCTTGCTGCTGATATAATAGAGGGTTTAGGGTTTCGGGTTTAGGTTTAGGGTTTAGGGTTTAGGGTTTAGGGTTTGGTGTTTTTGGTAGAGGGGCCTTAATAATTAGAAGAGGGTTTTGGGGTATGCCCCTAGATTAAGCCTGAACTGAACCGTCGATTTAGAGGATCTTCATCCAATCCTGCCGGGCCCTTCATGGTTTAGGGTTTAGGGTTTAAGGTTTAGGGTTTAAGGTTTAGGGCTTGAGGTCTAGGGTAGGGTTTAGGTTTCATGGTTCACGGACAGTGTCATTAACACGAGACAATAATCAGTAATTGCTTTGGTACTGACGAGAACAGTAAGGGGTGGTAGTAGCAATAGCAATGCTCTACTCGTCGTAATGAAGCCAGCCGCCCAGCCCTTCAGACAAACATAAAAAGGGCTTTGGGTTCAAGTCAATGGGGTCTGAGCAATTATTAGTCACAGTCAGCAATAACATCTCCTTGTCGCCCCTTTTAGTCATAATACCAAATCCCCTCAAAAACCTTCCTACTGGTAACTTACTGGGGCCCAGATAGTGACCCGCATAAAAACGACAAAACTTTATAATCAAGTATCCCTCCAGACAGCATACCGTTCCAGCCTCACGAGGTGAGATCGTCTGCTCCTGACAGAGCAGGCAGACGGATCCTGACCCCAACCCCTGAATCCTACAACATCAACTCTAAAATCCTGAACCCTGTAAGGGGTTCCCTTAAAGAGAGCCTTCAAAGATTCCGAAGTAGGTTTCAGGCCAAGCGTTCCTTTGAGGCTTCGTGAAAAGCTTCCTTTAAGGGCTCAACCATGGGCTCCGTCAAGGGCCCCTTGAAGCCCAAAGTTTCAGGCTCCCAGTACGTACCTATATAGTGTCTATACCAAAAATAAATAAAGGAATAGATAAATAAACATACCTATATATATATATATAGATATGAGAGAGAGAGATATATATATATATATATACACCTATATATATATATATATACACATACAAATATATAACCCACTTAGTCCTTAAAGGGGTCTGTATGTAAGTAGTATAGGCACGTGGAGCCTGAGGGATACATTGTCATGGGCACGCTTGGTGACCGAGGTTTCCGGAGGAGCTAGCCTACCGGCTAGAATTGGCACCCAGCCCGTTTAGAACATTCTCCTAGAGGAAATAACCCTTAAATCCTAAACCCTAAACCCTAAACCCTGCCCTTTTAGAACATTCTTCTAGAGAAAATAATCCTAAACCCAAAGACGGAGATCCGGAAGCCTCACGAAGGGACCCTTCATTCGGTCCTCTGGAACATCCGCATCCGCGGGCGGCACGCTGGTTCCAAGAGGGTGGTCTGCCGTCACAGAGAAAGTGGGTTTAGGGTTTAGGGTCTAGGAGCATTGGTTGGAGAAGCGCATGATATTTGGTTTGCGACCGCTGGGACAAGATGTCTATCTGGGCTCCAGTTCATAAACCATGCAAAACATCACAATAGCCGGCTGGGTGCAACGCTAGCCTGATCCACGGCTGAAGCACCTAAGGTAATCTGGCTTGGTGCCAGGACGACGACCAAAGCTTCACGCATCTTCACCCAATGAGCTCTGAACCCCCGGTTTAGGGCTTATGCAGGCTTTCGGGTACACCAAGGCGCCCGAATGCAATACCGTAACGCCGGCACATAGAATGCGACAGTGTAGCTGTTGTATCATCACACCACGACGGATCTTATCACGTGGCCGGTGCTCATCAATTCGAGGTGTCGAGGAGTCTGTGAACCTTCAGGAACGAACCCCGACTGGCAAACTTTCGAAAACACGCGCGTATGTGGTGAATTCTCTAAATTAGGGTCCTTGTTAAGGTCCAATTTTATAAGGGTGCCGTACGGGGACCTAAAAGGGGACTCTAATTTAGAGAACTCCCCATGTACCTCCGATTGCCGGAAAGCAGCTCTCAAAGGGTTTAGCGTGTTCCAGGGCGTCGCATTTGCGGGTTCGCTGTCGATAAGGCTCCATTGTATTCCCTTTTTTTGACTTAACAAATTTTATATGTAGGGTATTCTATTATCCGGTGACCCCCCAAAAAGGAACTACAATGTAGACTAGAGGTAGGACATCAGTGCCTCTTCAACAGGATGGGTGGTTCGGGGTTAAGTAAGATTTAGAGTTAAGGGTTGAGGGGTGTCTCCGTTGTACTACCGTAAACTTAGCCCCGGCTGTCGAACAAAAACACTTGCATATCATGGGGTCCTAACGAAGCAGCGGTTTCAAAGGGGAAGCTTGAGTGCTGGTTGTAGGATGGACCTTACAAGTCAGATGCAAGGCAGCACCGAAGGCCAGAAAAAGAGTCGATCAAAGCCGGTAACCCCAAAGCCGTCAAGCCTAAAGTCCTGAATCTGAAGCCGAAACGGTTTAGGGTTTAGGGTTTAGGGTTTAGGGATTAGGACAGCTACTCCTAAAATTCCTACAGGTCGATTCTCTTCTGCAGCTGCCCACTTAATGCTCTTACTTGCTGGGCGACTGACGGCCTAAAGCCTTACCATGCGGCAGCTACGCGGGTCATTTCGCAGTTTACTGTCCTTGGGCCATCCTAGGGAAAGCCACACCTAGTCCCTACCTATAGTCTCCATTGTAGTTCCTTCTTTGGGGATACCTTATATGACCCTTCATACACAACTGGCTACGGTAAACCCAAAAAGGAACTACAATGGAGACTGCTGGCAGACCCTAACCCTAGACCCCTAAACCCCTATAAACCCTTAACCCCTCAACCATTACACAGGTAGTCAATCAGCCGCGCATCCCAAAGAAAGCCGTGAACCCTCCCCAAACCTCAGATCCCTAAACTCCTTTAACGCTAGTCCCTGAACCATGAACGCCTAAACCCCTAAATCTCGAACCCGCACCTTTATAGGACCTTTGTAGCACATTCATCCCGTATTGAACCTTCCCAGAAACCCGAGCCCCAAAACCTTAGCCTTAAACTCCCGTGCCTTAAACCCTAAAGCCCTAAGCCGCAAAGCCCCACCCTTCTAGGACCATGTCGTCTCTCTCTGGTTCGCCTGGCTTTGGACCATCTAGCGGCCCCCACCTCCGTTGGGTGTAGAGTTATCTAAAGGTTAGGGTGTATGGCTTAGACTTACGATTTAGGGTGTATATGGTTTAGGTTGCATAGTTGTTTTTCTTATCGGCCCTTTTCCCTCCCCATACACGGTTGAACGGGGATTTGTAGTCCATGGTGTACGGCTTAGAGTGTATGGCCTGCAACGTCTTAGTGGACTTCGGACCGCAAACTTTTTTGAGTTGCTCCTTGGCGATTAAGGGCTATTGGTCTAACGTCTTAGGGTTTTGGGCTTGAGGTTCAAACATCGGAGGTTAGAGTTCCGGGCGTAGCTGCTCTGACCTTCTGGCGTAGACTGCGCAAGCCTGTTGCGAAAGTGAATGTCTAGTCAAGCCCTGTGTGAGAAAGTGTGAGCCGCGGTGAGAATCCGGGGATGGGGCCAGAGTTCACAGGGTTGGCGTTTGGGGGTACAGGATTCGTGTTGAGCTAAACCCTACCTATAGTCTCCATTGTAGTTCCTTTTTTTGGTTTAACCAATTATAAATTAAGGATTGTATAAGGTATCCCCGAAAAGGAACTACAATGGAGACTACAGGTAAACCCTACAAGCCCGAAGCCCGAAACCGTAGGGCACCAAGGTTCGGGACGAAGGACTTCAAGTCTACTAAAACCCTAAACCCTAAACCCTAAACCCTAAAGTCTACTACGGTGCTACACTCTACAAACCCACGCGCTTCGTAGTCTGAGGGCCCCGGCCACTTGCGTACAGGTGACGAGCCTGCAAGGCTTGGGGTATGGGGTTTAGGGTTTAGGGTTTGGGGTTTAGGGTTTAAGGTTTAGGTGGGGTTCTTGCTCCTGGTCCCGGACAATGCGCAAACACTATTTTCTGAGCCTCAAAGCCGACTGAAAGCCCGGAACTTCCGAACCCTGAACCTGAACCTCAACCTCTAATGCCTTGACCCAACCCATCATCCCACTGTCCTTAAACTTAAGCTATTGGAAGTCATGATCCCGACATCACACAACCAAGACCCTACGTCTGAGCCTGAACGCTTACAAGGCATACAAAAAAAGTGTGGTCGAACCGTGATTGTCTTAAGGCTCCATGTACCCATATAGTAGATACTTGGGGCTTAAAGCACCTATATAGGGACCCGTTTAAGACCTAAGTATCTACTATACAGGTACATGGAGCCTTTGGGATTGTTTCAAAGTCGGTGTATGTGAAACCTATGCCATGGGAGCTCCTCGCAGATTCCCAACACCTCCGCGGTCTGGCTGTCGAATCGGGAGAGACAGCGGCATGCACTGCAGGGTTCGTGCCCCTGATTCCGATAGCTCGTTATCGGGAGAAAAACCCTCTCGCAGATAATGTCGGAGCCTAATTTGGGCTCCTTTATAGTATAGTATAATTATCACAAGGAACCTGAAGAATAATATAGGTAACTATATAGGCTTCTATAGTACGGGTCTGTGGTAACCTTGCCTGTATCTGCCGCTCCACCTGAAAAAACCTAATATAGGGGCCTTAATAGTTAGAATAGGGTTTTGGAGCCTTTGACACTATAATTATCGTAAGTAACCCCGTAAGAAGTATAGCTAATTATTAAAGCCCCTATACATTAAGGGCCTACGTGGAGGTTCATGGGTAGTTCGGGGCTCCTTTACCCTTAGCATCAAAATAGCCCAAAGCCTTATATAATGGTGTCTTTCGGCCCAAAAGCCTTAAAATATGAGGCCTTTGAGGGTAAGGGTTTAGGGTTTAGGGTCGGCCCAAAAGCCTTAAAATATGAGTCCTTTGAGGTATAAGGGTTCTTGAAGGACTCAAAGATGCTCGTAGCACACGTCGGATCACGGTGCTCTTGGCCTCGGGAGAATACTTGGAGGGTCGAGGGACTTAGTAAGTAGGTAATAAGTAGACTTATAAGTAACCCGAAGGGGACTCTAGTTGGGGTTATGCTACTTATAAGTCTACAAAATAACTACTTACTAAGAAGTCCCCAGACCCTCCGAGTAGTCATCTTCATCCTCGACGACGTCTGCATGTGGCACGTGGAGGTGAGAACCCCGTCTCAGCTGCTGCGGCTTAGGCTTTAGGGTTTAGGGTTTATAGGGCTTAGGGTTTAGGGTGCTGGCAGCTGACTCTGCCGGTGGAGGCGAGGAAGCATGAGCTGCTGTCCTTTTGCGATCGCTTCCAGGCGACGTCATGTGGTCCAGTTCACATGCTGCTATGACCATAGAGGCCTCAGAGACAGAGAACGAGAGACAAGGAACGAGAGAAGAGAAGACAGAAAGAGAGAGATGGATCCTGGATGAACTTCCAGAGGCAACCCTGTATCAAACTAAGCATATCTTTGTCCTGAAACTTTGAAGCCGTAGCGCTGAAACTTATACCTGAAGCCCAACGTCCTGAAATAGCCTCAGCCCTAAACCCTAAACCCCAAACCCTAAAGCCTGAACCCTAAACCCTAAAGCCCTGAACCCTAAACCCTTACTCCTCTTGCCCCTGCCTGCAGGCGGAACTCTGAATCGAAGGCCCTGAACCCTTGAGCATCTTTAGCCTTTAGCGTTTAGGGTTTAGGTTTGAGGGTTTAGGGGTTTACGATTTAGGGTTTAGGGTTTTTTGGGTTTAGGGTTTAGGGCTTAGGTTTAGGGTTTTTAGTTTTTAGGGTTTAGGGTTTTTACCCCGAGCCAGAAGGCGAAAAGCTCAACATCTCCATGAAGCCCTATAACTCAAAAGCCGTATAGACTCTAAAGAACCCGCTAAGAAAGCCTGAACCCCAAACTAGACTCTCAAAAACCCACATCAGAAACCGAAACCTTGACGATCCCTTAAATCCTGAAACCCGAAACCCCCATCCGGCATATAAGGCCGAGGCTTTAGGATATAGGGGCCTCCACCCCTTGGTTTTCTACAGGGTTTATAGGGTTTAGGGTTTAGGGCCCCTTCAAAAAGACCGTGCCTGCACTCCATGCGGAGCTCAAGGCCATTGTCAGATAAAGGATTTCGCACCCCAAAACATGTACGGCCAAACCCTAAACCCTAAACCCGGGGTTTGGGATTTTTAGCTTTGGGGGTTTCGGGCTGCAGGGCTGGAGATTCGATGTTTGTTTTCGGATTTCGAGGCTTGAGGGTAGAGGTTCAGAGCGACTATGATAGTACTTTCGGTTTAGGGTTTTGGGGCTTATGGTTTAGGGCTTAGGGTTAATACTACTGGGATGGCCAAGCAGTAATGCTCTCGTTGTGTTGAAAACAGCTGCTGCTGTTGTGCAGGGCCGACATTCCTAAAGGCACACGAAGCTCCGCCTATGCAAGCAGCGCATCTGTACAGAAACTCGTTAGGGTTTAGGGTTTAGGGTTTAGGGTTTAGGGTTTAGGGTTTAGGGTTTAGGGTTTAGGGTTTCCGGCAGAAATAGAGACGTAAAGAATGAATACCTGGCTCGTGAAATATTTAAGGTTCCTGCAAGGGTTCCATGTAAAGTAATCACCATGGGTACCCTTGCCTTCCAGTTCTAGTTCTTGACCTTAACTTAAATAAACCCCTAAACCCTAAACCACTAAACCCTAAACTCCTAAGCCCCTAAACCCTACGTACACTCAAGGACACGCAACCGTCCTTTTCTCAGCAGTCTCCATTCTGCATTGCTGCTCCGGGGAAGCTCTTTCAAACACAAACTGCACAACCTGCTATAGGGCTTCAGGTTACGAAGGGGGCCTTAAAAATTGGAATAGGGTTTGCAGGGTTCCTTATTATAGAAATAGTATTGTTTACCCCAAACCCTATTCTGATTATTCAGGCCCCTATATTAAGGGCTTCAGGCTCTGACGTCTGAGGATAGAGATTAAACCCTCTAAACCCAAAACCAAGTACCCTGAGCCTGCAAGAGAAGCCGCTTAATCCCGGCCGACCCAAGATCTGCAATGCAGCATCGAACTGCCACCCCTTGCGGGGACCCCTGGTGGCGTGTTGCGAATTACTCCCCAAGGGTCCAAGTACTTCTTATTATAAGATTTGGGGTGCCAGAATCTAAAGAAAGGATTACTTGGACCCTTAGGTATATGGCAGGACGACACAGCAGAAGAGTAGGAACTAATAAAACTTGAGGGTGTCAGTTTGCTTCCGTGCGTCCGCCTGCCTGACACGTCACAAATTATATCCGATGGACGAGCTAAGCGTGGCAGTTGTATCAGGTCTTCCCTACCCTCGTGGACCTACACTCGCAAAGTTCTCCTTGATGGCGCTTATATTCCCATCGGCGTGAAACTGCGAACTCGCAAGCTGCGGACCCCGAACAAAAAACAGAGAAATCTTAAGCATCGCACTGCATCGGCGGCCAATCCTGGCTTCATCTACTCGTTCAGCCTTACCACATCCAACGATTTTGCGGACGGCGGTAGATGAGTTTGTCCGATGCTGTGCTTTATCAAGAATATCACCTCCCAACAGCCTCTTGCGTAGCATCTACGTAGAGCCATAGGGTTTGGGGTTTAGGGAATAGGGGCACATGAGGGATTGTCTCTACCAACAATGAGCAAGTAGTCTTGAATCACACCGGCAACTCTACCATACCCCTACGGGTCCATGCGTCCAAATAGTATATCCTTTGGCCTTAAAGTAGTCCCTATACAGGTACTTTGGGACCAAAGTCTATACTATTTGGGCACATGGACCCTTAGGGTACAGTACTTTGCCCCGGCGGTTGACCTGTCCTAACCGACAAGCACAACAGAAACAGGACAGCAAGCGACATCATTACCCTTTCATGAAGGAGCATAATTCAATTCGAGTGCTTATAATCAGTCTATTATATATTACACTATACCATGGCCGACTCTATATATGTATATATATATATATATATATCTATATATAACCCATTAATAGACTACTATATTACTATACATATATATATATATATATTACACTATAATGGACTGTAATGGACTGTAAGCGACTATAGAATGGACCATTGCAGACCATAGCGGACAATAACGGACTACAACTTACTATAATAAGCTAAACTATTAACAGACTAAAGCTTATAAGATAATATAATATACTGAAATAAAAGACTCTCTTAACAGACTACAGCGAAGTATAATGATATTAACCTATACCTATAGTCTCCATTGCAGTTCCTTGTTTTGGTCTAACCAATTACATATTAAAGATTTTATAAGGTATCCCCAATAAGGAACCATAATGGAGACTATAGGTAAGACTCCCCGGGTCTCCGAACTCGAACCGAAAAGCTAAACCCTGAACCCTAAACCCTAAACCCTAAACCCAAAACCCGAAAAGCTTCCAGCTTTCTTTCGGGGATGGGAGCTTGGCTCGACTGGGGCTCGGACGGTCCTCGCAAGACATGGGGTTTTGGGTTTAGGGCTCTAGGCTTTAGGGGTTGAGGGGTCTAGGGGTTAGAAGTTTAGGGGTCTAGGGTTTCGGGGTTTAGGGGTCTAGGGTTTTTTTAAGTTTAGGGTGTCATGTGAGATTACGATACATGTTGCTGGCCGCCAATGTTGATTCGTCGTCATCTCTCTGTCCGCACACCTGAGGGCCTGGACATGCGAAGCTAAAGGCCTGCGCAACCGAACTGCACAGAGGACTCAGACCCTCTAAGTTCCAGGCTCTAAACCAAAGTGATGCGGGAATGCTTAGATGCTTAACTCCCACGACCACGCTAGTTGTGGCTTGTTTCTGGTGTTGGAGCATGTTGGCTTTGACCTCGGACCACACCGTTCACCATGAGTATCATCAGTCTCATTGTCCTGTCGACGAATAGGATCATTGCTAGTATCTGCGATGATGCATGATGCGTACATATACCAGTATACATATATAAATACATACATACATACATACATACATACATACATACATACATACATACATCAATACATACGCATGCATACATACAACAGTCCTATTTTAAAATCAGGTTTAATGGCTCAGGGTTAACAGCTTCGTAGGCGCTACCTTAACTAGCCTTAATTCCCAAATCCCGAACCAGAACCTGAAAACGCCTCAGGTGCATTGTCATCTCCGGGGAAAAAAACTCTCCGCCGGCAGGGGCTCGGCACGCTGGGCCGAGTCCCATATGGGCGCTAAGCGGGCAGAGCGCTCACCTGGCAAAGGGACGTTGTTCACTTGACAGGGTTGCAAGAGTTGCTTCCTGGCAACTCCGATTGAGATGGCTGTATATACCTGTTTGTTCATGTTGATGTCGATGCTTTCCACTAGTAATAGTAGTAGTAGTAGTAGTAGTAGTAGTAGCAGCAGCAGCAGTAACAGTAGTAGTACTAGCAGTAGTAGTAGCAGTAGTCGTGGTAGTGGTAGTGGCAGTGGCAGTGGCAGTGGAAGTAGTAGTAGTAGTAGTAGTAGTAGTAGTAGCAGCAGTAGTAGTAAGTAGTAGTGGTACTAGTGGTAGTAGTGGTAGTAATAATCGTAGCAGTAGTAGTAGTAGTAGTAGTAGTAGTAGCA
>CAJNDV010035585.1:3008-14129 GCA_905221635.1 Symbiodinium sp. CCMP2456
TAGGGTTTAGGGTTTAGGGCCGAGTATAGGGGCCTTAAAAAAAGGGGTAGAATAGGGTTCCTTTAAAGGGTTCCTGACAGGGTTCTATAAGGGCTACCATAAGGGTTTAGGGTGTAGGGGCCTTAATGATTAGAATAAGGTTTTGGGGCATGGTATACTATGATTATACTAAGGAGCCCCCCAAATGGTATTGGTAATGATTCAGGCCCCTGTATTAAGCCCTGAAGCCCTGAACCCTAAACCCTAAATCCCTAAACTCAAACAAAAGCAACGGTTGCGGGTTTAGGGAGTTTAGGGCTTTAGGGTTTAGGGTTTACGGATTCAGGGTTTAGGTGTTCAGTTCCGTCCGCATGGGGAATTCGGGGCTCAGGGCTGACGTTAGGGCTCCTTTTCAGGGTTGGGGCTTAGGGTTTACGGTTTAGGGTTCAGAGTTTATGGTTTAGGGTTTGGGGTTCAGGGTTTAGGGTTCTTGGATTCGTTAATGTTCCCCCTAAGCCCATCAACCCAAGAGCCCTAACAAGGTTTAGGGTTTAGGGTTTTAGGTTTTGTTCATTCACTCATCGAAACCCCACAAGTAACCCTGTTCACACCTCTAACAGTAGCCCACATAACCCGTTTAGAACCTTCTAACCCTCAGAACCCTATTCAATCATGAAGGCCCCTTTCTACAACCGTTAAAGTAACACCCATAGCATCCCTCCTGGTAAGTAACCACCCTCGTAGCAATTAAGCCTTGTAGTACCCCCGGTAGTAACCCTCAAAGCAACCCCTAGAGTGAGCCTCATAGGGACCCGAAAAGGAGCCTTTTAGGAATCCTTATCGCATGCGTTATAGTAGCCCTTTTTGGGAAGCCCTGGTCTAACCCTTCGAAGGCCTTTTAGGCCCTTTCAAAACCCTAAACCCATGAAAGGCTTTTTTTTTAACCCTTTTTTGAAAAACCCCCGCCAACGGCCGACCTGTAGCTGGCCAGCAGACAGGTCCAAGAACCTGAAAGCGGGGATCTCGAGTTTCGGATTTGGGTTTAGGACGTGAGGGATTCGGTGTCTGTGGGGCTTACCTTGCTCTGCGGTCAAGGGCTACAGTCCAGTCGTTGTCACGTCTCTTTGGCGCAAAAACCAAGACAGGCTCAAACTCCAAGAGTTTGCCTGGATGACAACCCTCACCCGAAACCCACAATCCTTATATAAGTGTACCCTGAATCCAAATTAAAGTGAAGATTCTAAGCCCATATTGATTATAAGGAAGAACAAGTTTTGGTTTGTGATGCACCGACATGAGTCCCTATGGGCTCCGATTGTTTAAAGTAGCAGGTTCTAGATTCAAGCCATATGAAACCCTGTTCTAGTTGTCAAAGGCCCCTGCAGTAACTGGAGGTCCTTTCAGTGAAACCGAAGCCCACTTTCCGAGCCCCGGGCTCCACCAAAATGCTGCGTTCACACTTTGACGGGTCACCTATGGGTCTTCCAGGGTTTAAGGTTCCTTTTACGGGTTTTGGGTTTGGGGTTCCGTTTTAGGGTTTAGGGTTCTTTTCGGGGGGTTTAGGGTTTAGGGTTCTTTTTTGGTGTCTTTCAGGGCAAAAGGTTGTTTTCGGGGTTTAGGGTTCTTGTTGAAACGTGGTGACGGATGGCACTACACCCTCTGCCCCTATGGGCACACGGTTTAGGGTGTAGGGTTGAGGCTTACCTTACGCCCCCACAACCTGCCTATGTTCATGGAACTATTTGAGGAACCCTTATCGGATATCCTGCTTCGGTAGGTTGCTAAGGGTTGTCTATAGAATTTGTAGAGTATCCATGGTTTGTAGGCTTTGGGGTTTAGGCTCCTAGGGCCCATGAAGCCCAAATCCTCCCAGTTCAGCAGATCCTCTGCAAGTGAAGAACCCCTGCGAGACTTTGCGAGTTATGTAGGGGCCTAAATAATTACCAATACTACTTTTGGGAGTTCCTTTTCTGTAATTATAGTATAATAGGCCCCGAGGCCCTATTCTAATTTATAAGGCCCCTAAAGTAACATACCTTAGCGGGTGAAGACGCATTCTACCTGCGAAGTAGGGAATCTTCCTCAAGTCGTGTTGATTCATGCAGGGATTCATCCGTAAAATAGGGGCCTTAATAATTAGAATAGGGTTTGGGGGCCCATTATACTATAATTATAACAAAGAAGCCCCCAAAAAATAGTGGTAATTATTTTAGGCCACTACAGTAGAAAGTTCTCCAAGCCACTCTTCCAAGTCTGCCTGTGGGCTGTCTTCTTCCGGAAGGTCCCGGAATGGCCTTTCTTTCTGCTCTAGGTTTAGGGTTTAGGGTTTAGGGTTTAGGGTTTAGGGTTTAGGGTTTAGGGTTTAGGGTCAAAGAGCATGCCTTTTTTGCCGGCCTTGTTGAAGCCAGCTTGCGTACTGGTCTTTTGTCTGCCTGGTAAGCTGCTGCTGCGCCTCCGCCTTCTTCTGCAGTTTCGAGCTCTTGGTGCTTTTGGCCGCCGAGGAGGTGCGCAGTTCGCGCACCCAGACCCCCAAAAGGATCTAAAAAATAGATCCCCTAATTCGGGACCATAACTACTACAGGGTACTTTATAGGAACCCCCCTTAAAGGATCTATTTTTAGATCCTTTTGGGGGTTTGGGCATGCCGGACTTGGTGAAAAGTCCCTCCGGCATGCTGCCCCAGGAGCTTCCTCAGTCTTGTCCACTAGCTCCCAGAGAACCCAATACCCCTTAATTAAGGAATATACCTTAAATTAAAGGGGCCTTAATATTATAGTTTAAGGTATATATTCCTCACTTAAGGGGTATTGGGTTCTCTGGGCTGGCAAACTTGTAGTACTCAACCGGGGCTGGCCTTTGGTTTTTCGACCGGCTCTTTTCAGAGAGGCAAGCTTCCCACCACGTCCAACTTTCTGCTTCCTACTGACACAGGGATCAGGATTTGGGGCTTCGGGTCCTAAGCCCCAAAGCCCTATCCATAGGCCCCATAGTAGTTCCTTCTGGGATTACCTTATGGGATTCTGAATATGAGCCCCAAAAAGGAACTACTATGGGGCCCATGGATATCAAGCCTAAACCCAAACTCACAAACCTCAAGACCCAAGGAACTGAAAACTGGCAGCTTCCAAACACCCCTAAACCCTAAACCCGAAACCCTAAACCCTAAACCCCTAAACCCTAAACCCCAAACTCGGCAATCGAAACCCTAAAATCAAAAATCTCACACGCCGAAAGGGCAGACCCAGACCTAAGAAACCCTGAAAAAGGGAATTGCATCCAAACGGAGACGACCTAGGGCCTAGGGTTTAGGGTTTAGGGTTTTTTTTTTTTAAGCACCTTTTTCCTTCTGCTGTTAGCCGTCGGAAAGCCTCTGGAGGCAGGTGGAAAATTACCCCTCAGGCCGGTTGTAGATGTCGCCGTTCCCGCCATGGTTGTCCGAGCCCTCACCCTGTGCTTGGTCCAAACCCTGTTCCACAACCACTCCGTCCTGCAGCTCTTCCTGCAGCTCATCCTGCTCATCCTGCTTGACCACCCATTCAGCCAAGAAGGTGGACAACGTGTCGTCCCCAAAGAGCGTCCTGACCTCGTCATCCGTGTAACCCCCCTGCAGCCACGTGGTATAGGCCCTTTGGAGCATTTCTTCAGTCATGTGCAGGTCCTGACTGGTGTTCGTGTCCGTTGGCAAGGGCGATGGTGGTCTCGGCGATGCCCTCGGCAATGGAGTTGTCCCAACTTGTGCGCCAGGAGGGGGTGACATGGGGACCCCGACTTCCTCCATTTCGATGGTCAGTTTGAGTCGTCCTCTGTGAAGCCGCGGCAAAAGGCACTCCGTGACCACAGGCACCGTTGAGGTAGAAGAGGACGAAGTGCTACCTGCCACCTCCGCCACGAGGCGTAGTCTTTGGCGCGTCGGTACTGGTGGCGGCTGGTTGAGAACTTCCCATTGTTCCCAGTCACGATATTGCTCTGCTTGCACTTCACTCCAGAGTCGTTGTGCTCGAGCGGACTCCGCAGCCTCCCACGCGAGCTCTTCCTGCTCCCTCTGCTCCTGTTGCCTCTCTCGCTCTTCTTGCTCTTGCCGGGCGAGGAAGGTCTCAAAGTGCTCCTCCTCCAGGTCTGCTGCTGTTGGTGGCTTTGGCTCCAGCTTGGGCCGTTTGCGCACCTGATGCGCTCCTTGCATCCACATGACGTCATCAGCGTCGTCCTCATCAAGGGGCACGGTAACCATGAAGCTCGCCTGGTGAGTAACCAACAGCTGGCTGATCTCCACAAGCAGCATCGACATGACGCGGAGGAAGCCTGTCATCACCGAGGGCATGTCCTGCTCATGCAATCCGTTGATCCAGTCCAGCTGTTCCTGGGTCCTCGGAAGTGCTGGTTCCAGGCGGGTGGAGCCAGGCGTGTCGCGCAGCCCGAGAAAGTAGAGCCACCTGGCCGTCGCCGCATCAATGGAGACCGAAGGCACCGTTGCCCTTGTCACCGTCGGCCTCGGTGGTGGTCCCCTGGGCTCCAATCGCCGCACTTCCGTGGTGCAGCGTTCCTCCCTGAGGTACCTCGGTGTCGTCCTCGATCTGTCATGCGCCGATCCGGAAGCCGTAGAGGGCGTGCTCCTGGTATTGCCCGCAGTCCGCGGTCGTCGGTCTCTCCCCCGTGGTCCATCGCTGTCCCGGCTCGAGTCGCGGCGCCTGTGTCGTTCCATGAGTGACTGCTCATCCCCCGTTTCTTGCGAGCTCCGCTCCGGCTCTGTTACGATGAAGTCGCCTCGTTGGGCTCGGGCTTGCCACCAGACCCGGTCGCCGAGTGGCATGTTGTGCTGTCCCCTTGCGTCCATGACCTGCGGGCTTTCCCAGCCGACTTGTTCCTCGAGGTCGTCGACGTAGTTGTCCCACATCTCCGCCTCAATCCATCTCAGCACCTCCACGTCCTGCGGGGAGAGCTCCGCGAGCCTGGTCATATCCGCCTCGGGGTGCAGGCCCAGCTCGAGGAGGATGTCCTCCCAGCCATTCATGTAGTCCCGACATCCCCGCTGCTCTGCTAGCGCCAGCAAGTTGCTCGCAAGCAGCAGGTTGGCTCGGCCCTGTCGCAAGAAGTGCTCCACCCATGCCGTCGCCAACTGCAGTACAGTGGGCTCGCACACCACGGGCACCTCAGGCGCCAACACCTTCGGGATCACCGGTATGAGCTTGACGAACAGGGCGAGGAGTGCCGTGTCATCGTCGCCGAGGTGGGCGTGGTCTCTTCCGGCAGCGGCCGTTGTAACTGGAGGCTTCGTTTCCCCCGTAGTCGGTTCCGCTTGTGGTGGTTCCGCAGCCGAGACAGCCTCAGTTGCAGTACTCCCTGCTCCCGCTATCTCTCCAGCCATGGTATTGTCCCCGTCCGTTGCTGCCTCGTCCCCGGCTGGTCAGCATCCTGGGCCGACTTTGCCTCGTTCCCTTCAGAAGTGTCGACGTAGAGGTCGGGGAGGTTGCGTGCTTGGGCAGGTCCGTCTACCCAGTTGTTTCGTACGAACTCGGCGGTGGTCGGCCCGTGGAGCCGTCGGATGTTCTCCAGGTCAAGGCTGCCGTCCTGCCAACCATTCCATAGCCTGACGAGGTCACGCATAGAGAGCCCCGCTGCTGCCAGGTCTCCCGGTGCCGGTCGCGGCAAGGGGCAGCCCGCCGTCTCCGCGGCGTGGGTTTGTGCTGATGCGGCTGCCGGTCCCACCCGCGTTGTGTTGGCTTCGCTGTCCACGTCCTCCTGAATCTGTAGGTTCATGCTGAGGGCAGCGCAGCCCTCTCGGAGAGGCAGTCGGAGCTGTCTGGTGATCCTCGGCACGTCGCTCGATGCAGAGCTGAGTTCCACCACCAGGCATCTCGTTTGTTCCCTGGCAGGCCGTCACTTCCCGGCTGTTCAGGCTCATCAAGCGGTTCCGGGGTAGTGGGCGGGGTAGTCGTCGGCGGCGGTCTTCCGAAAAGCATGATGCAAGGCATTCCAAGTCGCATGGGCCGCCTCCAGGTGTCGTCAGAGCCCTCATGCTAGCTTGGGAATGTGAGCCCGGAGCCGGGCGCGCATCTCCAAAACCCAAGTTGTGCCCCAGGCTGCGTCGACGGCGTGTGGGTCGATGCCAGTGTCGGTCAGAGCGGACACCAGCAGAGCCAGCAGATCTGCCGTCTTTCCTCCCATGTGTCCCAGGAGGTAGCCCCGTTGCCTATCAGTGGCAGTGAAGTCCAGCCACCTCAAGAGTTGCACTGCCGCTACAGCACGGTCCTGCTTGGTCAGAGCCTCCAGGCCTCTGCGAAGGTCTTCCAGGAGGAGGAACCAGTCCTGGAGTGGCAGGTGCTGCATTAGGACGCTGTCTTCCAGGTCTTCCGGGTTGGCGGTGGTTTGCACGGAGCATTGATCGGCGGGGTCGGCGTGGTACATTGCGTCATAGAGGTTCATGTAGGGCGGCGCCATAGGTCCACGGTCCGGCAGGGTCATCGGCCAAGCGGCAACCCGAACCATGACGAGGCCAGTTGGCCAGCAAAGAAAATAGGTCATCATGAAAGGCGCGCGGTTAGTAGCAAAAGTTTCAGCCCTGCACGCTGCGGGCACTCAGGCATGGAGATACCTTCACAAGCCCACAACATTGTTGCTTCAACCCTGCAGACGTTCCTGTCGGTTGCTCGCCCAAGGCGGGTCCATGAGTCGAATCCACCACTGTAGTCTTTCTGTCCACAAAACCCTGTCCCTTGCGACCCCTCTCCAAGGTTTGAGCCCAGCCGCCTGGTCCATGTCCCTTTCAAGGTTCGAGAGCTTCGGAAAGTGCCTCGGGTGACGTGTGCCCTTAACCCTGTCTTGTTCCCTTGTCCACCAAACCCTGTTCCTGTAGTCATCGATCAGCGACGAGTTCGGCACTACATCTCTGTCAAGCCCCCGTGCCCTGTGCCCTGAGAAGTTCCACCACCGTTCCAACCACACCGTGGACCAGCGCTTCCCTAGTACATTCCAGACCAGCTGCCGGGCTCCGCGAAATGCCCTCTGTTTGTACTGAAGCCAACCTTCCTGAGTGCGTTTGCCAACCCTCATGGCCCACACCACACATTGCAGTTGCATGCTGTTCAAGAGCGCCAAGGACGATGCATCCGGTGCAAGTGCGCTCAGGCACCAAAGGGAGGTACCACCAATGATCTTGTCCAGCAGCTTGATTCTACCTGTCAGTGGCGTGCGGGCTCTGAAGAGGTGTTTTAGTGCCCAGAATTTATCTCGGCCCCGGGCAATCAACGGTGCAAGTAGTTCCGAGCTGGTCGCCCCCACTCGGAGAGGTACCCCCATGACCTCCAAGGTTTGGACTCGGGGAACGAGATGACCACGCACTCGGATGGGTAAGCAGGTTGAGCAGTGGGGCGAGTAGTAGGCTTTGCATTTGCTAGGGTTCAGCATGAGCCCGTGAATCTCCAACTCGTCGGCCCATTCTTGGAGCCGTTGACTGACCTCAGCCGCAGTGTGTGCCCAGATGAGTCCGTCGTCCATGAACAAGAGGTCCTGGCAGCCCAACTCCGGGAAGAGCTTGGGGCGGCTGTCCCAACCTCTGCTGGCCTTGACATCGAGCAGTATTAGCGAGGCTAACCAAGCGAAGAGTATCGGGGATTCGACAGAGCCCTGCCTAATGCCTCGGTCAAGCTGTAGTCGGGAACTGCCCCATCCTGTTTGCAAGACTGCAGAGGTATCACTCAGCATGGCCTGCCAACTACGATAGGTAGGTCCGTCCCCGATAGCCTGTTTGAGTCTCCGAAGCAGTGCCGGTCTGTGGAGCATGTCGAAGGCCTTGCGAATGTCAATCTTAGCCGCAACCATCCCTCTATGCCACTCGGCCTCTAGCTCCATAACCCTTGCCGTGCCAAAGATGTATTCTGCTGGCTGTTTCCCAACCCCACTGCATTGGGCGCCTTCTTGAACCGTCAGCCAGGGGACTGTTCGACCAAGGAGTAGCCTGCTGTAGACCTTAGCCGCAGCACTGCCCATTGCGAGTGGCCGGAGTGACGATGGTTCCGTGGGCGACTCGTCTTTGGGGATGACAATCATAAGTGCCGCATTCCAGTCCTCCGGGATTCGGGCTGTGGTGTAGACCCCATTGTAGAAGTCGAGGAGTGCTTCTAGTCCTCCCGGCGTCTCAGACAGCCCATGTAAAAGCTCATGACTCGTCCCATCAACCCCCACAGCCTTATTGAATTTGCCCTTGTGCAAAGCCCAGCGCAGCTCATCCAAGGAGAACAGCTGAATGTCACCTTCCCACGGAGCAGCCGGTGGCACGACCAACCCTGTAGTGTAGATCCCTTGGAGGTGTTCATGCACAACCCTGTGTGGATCCCTGCCATCCTGTGCATCCGCGAAGTTGACGTCCCACCCCTGATGCTTAACTGGTCGCATCTGTTTGAGCAAAGCCCAGTCCCCTGCAGTCGCTCGGTCGAGCCTCTGTTGTTCCCAGGTTTTCCGAGCACCTTTGCGGAGGTTCCGAGCAAGAGTCCAAAGTGCTGGGAGCCGCTTAGCCCGGGCCTCCCGAAAGGCATCTTTGACCTCGGGTGGGTCCCTGTAGGCCGTGCTCCGCCTCGGCCTAGTGCATTCCTTCCCCATCTCGACCAGCAGGTCCTGCGTGATGGCGGGGACATGCTTCGGCCCTCCAATCCAAACCCTTGGCTGTGTGCTGTAGCGCTCTCCCCCTTTGCTGGCTCTGAGGGTCACCTCCGTAGAGAGTAGTTCATGATCGGTCCCAACGGTCATGTAAGAGTCCTTGTGAATCTCAACCCTGGTCGCCACCCCTGTCGTGGCCAGCATACAATCAATCTGCTTCCCAACCCTGTTGGCCTGGCGCGGTCTGCTGGTAGGAGTATCGTAGTCCTGGGGGTGCGGCGGGATAGCATCAAGTCTCCTACGGCTACACTGAGCCAGGAACTCGTCAGTTTTCCCATTGGTTCCAACTGCTCGGCAAAGGCCGTCCTGGTCCCTGCCCCACGAAATTTCAGCATTCAGGTCACAAGAAAGTAGCACTGGCAAGGTCGTCGCCTGGAGGCCTGCCAGATGATCATGTACTTCCCTGGCATGCTGAGGCTGTGTGCAACCCGGTGTGAAGTGCGCCGTGCCGACCCACAGCTGAACCCCTTGAACCCCACGCAAGCGGATCCAAATCCCTCGCGAGGTGGCTTTTTTCCGCATGATCTTCCAGCAGGAGGATCTAAAGGCAATCCCGGTGCCCCGCCACACTTCGTCGCCTCGATGGTGTATCATTGTCCAGCCGTTGCTGGTTTCCGTCTGCCAGCCAGGCGAGCTCCTGAGGACTTCTTGGAAGGAGAGGAGGGAGTGGGGCGGTAGTTTCCGAAGGACGTCGGCCACAACCTGAGGGTAGTCGGTAACCGAGGCTCCTCCTAGGTTCCAGCCCACGAAAGGAAAGGTCACTGTCGGCGGTGAAAGCTGTGGACTCCGTGGCGCTCGCAACTCGCCCACGGCTTCCAAAGAGCTGTGCTGTAGATCTGTGGAGCAAGGTGCCTCCTCGGTGTTCGGGAGTGCTCGTTCCGGCTCCTGAATTCCATGCAAATCCGCCTCGCAGGCGTCCCGTTCTCAGCGTTGGTGTTCTGCAAAGCCCGCCCTAAGGTCCACCTGGGTAATCCCACTGAACCTGGCAATCCCGTCGATGTTGATCCAGGGCTTGATCCCAACCCTCTTGTCGTCCCAAAGCAAGGCTCCCTCTGGCAACCCTTCAGGCGGCGTTCTCGTCGTGCTGGCGACAACTGCTTCCCCAAGCCAAACTGTGCCGGTATTGTACTCTGCATCCAGGTGGTGTAGTAGTTCCTGGTTGAAGCTGGCCAAGGTGCGTTTCACCCACGCACAATGTGCTGCGATTTCTCTTTCCGCCTTGGTCCTGGAGTAGCTGATCCACATGCGCTTCTTCTGGGATGTGTGGGGCTTTGCCTCTGCAACCGTGGCCACAAGCTCATGCATGCGCTTCCGACGGTCCCCTTCTGATTCTCCCGGGCGCAGCTCGAAGCTCAAGAGTGCCACGCTTCTGCGCGGTCCCGTGGTGAAGGCCTTAGCATCGGTGAACCTGGTGAGGTCAAGCTTGTCCAGTGCCTCGTCCACCTCGGCAAGTATGGTGCGGCGAGGGGTATCCATGTTCCACCCCCCAATCACCAGTGTGCTTCGGCGTCGCTCCTCTGCGTCGCCCGCTCCACGCCAGCGGGGTGCTTCCTCCAATCGAGCCAGCTTATCCTCCACACTCTTCAACCGCTCCGAGACAGAGCACATTTTGTCGTCCATGGCTGCGAACTTGCACCCCACCTTAGCGTCCAACGCCTTGACCATGTCGTGAGCCTGTGCTCTGGTTTCCCCTACGATCTGGTCCTTCTGCTCGCACAAGAGCTGCTTGAGCGCGTCCCAATCGAACGCCTGGCCAGGCGCCTTGTTCTTCTTGCGGCCGGCAGACAATCCCGCCCCGAGCTCGCCAGCCCGACGCCTCTTGGGGCTGGCATCCTCCTCCGACGTGTCAGGGAGCCGCGGTAGCTGGGAACCCTCGCCCGGCACGGCCCCTGTTCTTCCCAACTGCAACTGCCCAGCCATCCTCCCCTGCTCCCGTGCTCAATCTCCCGAATCACCCCCTCGAGCAACCCCAGGGCCTTCAGCAACCGCCGACCTGGTCGTTCTTCCGCCGGATCGGTACGTAGAAGAGGAGAAGCCGAACCTCCCAGATGGCGATCACCTAAGTCAGCCTCGCCTGCGAGAACGAACCCCAGGCCTTGAGCCAAAATGGCTTTAGGGTTTAGGGTTTAGGGTTTAGGATTTTAACGTTAAGGGTTTTGGGGATTAGGGTTTAGGGGTTTAGGGCTTTGGGTTTCGGGTTTAAGCTAGAGCCTTAATCCTATAAACCCTAAATTCTCAACTCGAAACTCCTAAACCGCAAAATGCATCAAAGTAGGGCCGACATAGGCTCGATTCGTAGAACTTTGTGGACGTCGGGTTGACGGCATGGGCGCTTGGGGCTGCAAAACTCTAGAAACTGACTGCAGTTCAGGGTTTCGGGTGTAGGCTTCAGGGTTTAGGGTTTAGGATTTTAGGGTGTAGGGTTTAGGGTTTTAGGGTTTAGGATTTAGGGCTTAGGGCCCTGAATACTTGCCCATGACCCTTAAAACCGGG
>CAJNDV010035586.1:0-20314 GCA_905221635.1 Symbiodinium sp. CCMP2456
ATGACCACCAGGACCCAGATTTTCGATCATTGCCCGCTTAGGCAGGTGGTATTGTAGACTACTGTCATGTGCATCCGTCCATCTCAGGCACAAAGCCACCAGCAGTCAGCGATTGATAGTCGGGCCCAGAGTACTCTGTTGACAATCTTGCTCGAGCTTTCGAACATCGTTGTGTCTTTGCACCTTCCACATTTTGTCAACTGCATCGTTCTGTCCCATGACTAACAGGATCCAAATATCAATCGCCAGCCTAGGCAGATGGTAGTGTAAACCATGGTAATATGTATCCGCCGATCTCAGACGCAAAGCCACCAGCGGTCAGCAATGAATGGTTGGACCCAGGGCACTCTGTTGGCAGGCTTGCTCAAACTTTCCGAGTATCAACCCATCTTCTGTTCATGCAGTTTCAAATTCTTGGATTCACTTGCACTCAGCGAATAACTGGGCTTGCTGTTGAGTAGTCCTGACTGATTCTCCCAGTGTCGTCCATGTCTGAAGCGTTGACACTATGGCATCCTGCTCCCACGCACTTCCATGCAGTCATGCAGAATTCGCAAACATCTTTGGCTTTCCAAATCTAGTGCGTTTTGGGGGTTTAGGGTTTAGCTCAAGCTTTCCTGTTTGGGGTTTTGGGGCTAAAGTTAAAAGTTATAAGGCTGCGNNCGAATCGACAAGAGCTTAGGGAGGGCAAACTCTGTGTTCGTGTGCGCACGTACTCCTCGACATGCGCAGAACTTGACAGAAAAGAATGCTTTTGCTCGCTGGATCTCGCTGTGTAGTGGAGTGGCGGTCAGGGCTGGCAATTACCAGTCTGACCTTCAAACTTTGCTTTTGGAGAGGTCCTCTGCTTCGCACCACCCTTCGAGATGGATGCCGAGCCAGGGAGTCCCAAGTTGTGTTATGTTATGCCCTTTTTTACGTCTACACTCCCCAGACTTCCAAGCGAAGCCACCTCTCTGAGGGTGAGCTCGTGAGGATGCTGCAGAGCGCCTTTGGCGAAAAGTGGGCTTCAGGAGTTCCGCCACACTCTTCCGGCAGCTTCATGGACTTCAATAATTTCGTCTCCTACACCCTTTAGATGGCACCGTCTTTCGCCCACTTGCGCCCTGGAGCGGGCTTTGTCCGCTCGCAAGGTGAAACGGAGCTGGGTTGCCCGCAGCTCAGCGAACTACACATACTCACACTGCCAACAAGGCCAGATGAGCAGCTCACTCTCAGTGGGCTTCTGCTGCTGCCTGCTGTCCTTGCACTAGATGCGGACCTCAGCTTCCGTTTTCTGCCCCGCTATCATACAGTGGAGATAAAGAAACAACAGAACACCGCATGGTATGACATGACATGTATAGCAACACATACTTCTCAACACCATTTAACATGAGATAAAGTATTATAAATTAAACGTTAAAGCCGATCCAACTAAGATAGCACGAGATAAAGTAACTTATGTGGAATATCAGACTCTATCAGAAAAATTGAATGCTATATAAAATGCGATATAATGGAACGCACTAGGACAGAACAGAACAGAATGGAATGGACTAGACTATGACATGACAGTGTACCATGTAATATAAGATAACAAATGTGAAATATATAACATCAAAATATACAACATAAAGCTGTGTAGTATAATATGGTGGTATAATATAGGATAAGGACGTATAGCATTGTATCGTGTAGCAGTGTTGGTACAACTCAATGTGTTATAATGGAATTATAAATTATAACCTAATCAGCATAACATTGTAAAATACGATGCGGCATCATACAAAACAACACAAAGTTGCTTGCTATGGCACAGTACTGTAGCATACGATACGACACAACATCATCTAATATGATAGACCAAGCGCACCAAGCGACAGGAGCAAACAGCCGAGGGCTCAAGCTCTGAAACGAGGCAGCTTGTCAGCGGAGGGCTCTGGGCTCTGGGAGGGCACTCTGAAGAGGAATCATGGCCCCAGTTCCGGCTGTTTGCAGTAATTTTGCTGAGCCTAAGTTTGATGCCGCCTTGCTGTCCAAGTCTCCCAGCTAACTCCGGTCGTCTCGTCCTCACCTTCACCTTGAGGGGATCGTGATGGTTCGCGGGGGTCCATGCCATGCTGTCTCCCGCGGGTTACCAGCCGATTGTCTCTTCGGCTCCAGCTTCCGAACCCAAGTCGTCCTACGTTTCGCCGGGTGTCAGTCAAAACAGAAGTCGACCCAGCAACATCCCATCAACTCAATTACTAGCATAGCCACAAACCCCTACATTGAATATACCGTGCTCAGAACTTATCCATCCACTTGTCGCATTTTTTGTCACATTCCATTAAACTCTTACACTTTGTGCCTAGCATCTACTCGCGACGTGTTGATTTGCTTGGTGTGTGCGAGTGCCGGTGAAGCACATGCAATACGTTACAACAAATGAGTGCATATACATAAGTAGGCAGGCGGGTACGTCGGCAGCGTGGGTATGTAGGCAAATAAATTATGTGGGTGGGTGGGTGGGTATGCAGGCAGGTATACCTTACATTTTTTGGCACTTATGTATACTTACAGTGCTCCATAGTCCAGCTGGACCTAGCGATTCGTCCTTCAAATAACTGCCCGTCATCATCGTCACCGTCTCATGACCTACACAACACACCCTGAACTCGCGAACAAACCACAAGAGTACTTGTAATGCAAGCAGAAAACAATTATCTCGTACGTACGCATATGTTTACCGATGCTTGCATATGTTTGCATATTGTGCTTGTCCGCCTATGTACAGGCACAGTGATTCACAGCTGGCCTGGAGGATCCGCAGGCCAACCTTCAGAACCTCCAGAATCAAGGCTGGACAGACAGGAAAAGCCATAAACAAGGCCGGCTGACAAGTTGGTAAGAATGAAGAAACAAAAGAAGTACCTGCCTCTAGCAGCTACTGGACTTCCGGCACCAGCTTTGTTTTAGGATTGGCTAAGGATCGAGAAGTTCGACACGTACTCTCGGTCAAACCAGGCCCGTCATCCGAAGGCGCCACCAACTCAGCCATAATCCCTCGTACCATACACGCAATGCAAACAAAAACAGATGCAAGGCCAAGTAGGAGCCCTCGAAAGGACTCTGGGAAGCAGTTCTCTAGAACATGGCATCCCATAGCTCGGCGAGGAAAACTGAGGCAGCGGGAAAACACATCCTAGATACGCACAAGAAGCCTGAACCTGCAGAGAACTGAACCCCTAAAGATCCGCAACAGCCAAACCGCCCCCCAACCGGCCAACCTTCCAGGGACTCATCCGTCTGGCTTGGCATGCTTGCAGCCTCCGATGGCGAGATAGGCTCCTCGGCTACGAGTGTATCTTCAGAGACAATACGTATAGTTTGGGGAAACTTGCCAGACATGCGAAAAGTATGAAACAAATAGATAAAAGAATACATGTATACATGTATTTAGAGCACGTTACAGAATCATTCTTATTTGAGATAAAGCTACGTACGCACACACACACCTTGCCCGTTCGTGTACGACTCGGCGAAAGATATCGCCATGCAAAGTCATGTCATGTCGTAGCTGACCATACAATACAAACATACAATACAAACAAGTATAACACGCCACAACATGGTACAACCCAAAACGGAGTTTGCGGTGCGTGCTCACTCTTAGACAGGCGGCGTGAAGTCTGCAGTTTTCCGATTCGATGTTAGTGTACATGCTCCACGCACCTACAATGTCACTAGCAGCAACAACGGTGCTGCAGAAAATCTGGTTCTAGCTACGGTTGCGGTTGGCTTGGGGGCATGAAGCCTTCGTCTCGCGCACCGGGGCGCTTCGAAGCTCGACCTCTCTAGGGCCTAGGGATCTCTGAAGTTCAGGAGAGCAGACAGCAAGAGCCGCAACTCTTTGCAACAAGCATCTAACCGGTTGGTCTGGTTGGAGTTGGGGCTGTTGCCGCTGAGGACGATCGATCGCTCAGCCTCCACCATCAAAGCAGCAAGGACTTTTGTTGAGATCTCTCTCCAAGTCTAGCCGCTAGCGGCTGGTGCATGACATAAACAGCCGTGGCTGTTGTGTTAGGCTGTGCTTCCCAACTCTAGCTTTAAAAGCTTCAGAAAGGCCCTGTTGCATTTCTCAGATCCGCGAAATCTCTGGAAACAAGCGCAAATGTTGATGACCGCCCCTGCCTGCAAGAGACCTCGGCTGCTTCTGTGGCGAGTGATTAGGGAGAGAGACCCGGCACTGGAAGGCACTGCACGAGGAATGGCAACAGGCACCGTAGCCAGGCTCGAAGCTGTTGACTAGCTAGCTTTACCCCACTGGCCGTAGTGTCAGCCGCATCTGGCAGAATCTAGCCAGCAAATCCTGCCCGAACTGTCCGAAAGACTCATGCCACTGAACATCTCCTCCGGGCTGAATGCAGCCGTGGTGCTCACGCCTTAGTGAGCATTTGCCTAAATTTGCCTATTGGCCTAGTGTCCGGCTTCCATACACACCAGATGCGCTGTAGGCTTACGATGGCTCGGAAACAGCCCCGGAAAAGCTCGATTGACAACACACGACGACATGCGCCGGGATGACCGTGCCGAGGCACGCTTTCTAACTACCTTCTGCTGCAGCTTCAAGTGCTTGAAGGAAGGTGTTGAAGCCGAGCCCGCCTCCCGAGGCTTCAGGTTTGGGGAGGGTACTGGGAACCTCAGGTTCGAACATCGTCAGATGGCCAGGAGCGATGCTATAAGCGGCCTCCAATATCCGCATTTCTAACCTCCCGATGATGGAGCTGTGCTTCGACAGAAGGTCCACCACGCTCCTTTGTTACTTTGACCATGGGCTGCGAGACAGGTGGACTGGGTTTCACAATCCGAGGCGACGGTCTCAGAGGCCAAGCCGCTGGAGCAGAACGGAAATGAATCCAAGGCCCAAGAAGCTGTAAGCAAGGTTCAGCCATCCTCGGCATACTTCCGAGATGATTTTTGCAGTTCGGCTTGAGCTGAGGCACGAATCAAGGCAAGTCATTCACTCTTCTCAGCATGCCCAAAGACAAGCAGATACAACCATTTCGACCGTGCCGAAGCTTGTCGAGCTGGATGGCCGCCAGACTTGAGATGGCTGTTTTCTACGGATCCCCCTTCATGTGCGCAAGCACCCGGTCCTGATTTGGCCTTGACCAAAATAAACTGCAGTGCCAAGACGCGGCCCAGCGTTGTCTGGGGCACCAGGTCACCCAAGCCGATTGTCATGAGTGTCTCCCAGCAAAACCAGATGGACTCCTCGGCCGTGTCAACCCCACTCTGCTTCAGCTCAGCTCCAGTGTGCTTCTATCGTTTCTCGTCTCTCGTGCTGCAGTGGCTCGATGAAGCTCCACCTTTCGATCTGCTGGAAACACCTTCGCAGCACAAGTGGAGATTCATCTTAAGCTTATGGCGCTGATGGCGGTAACTTACGCAATTACAAACGATCCAAATATAAATATGATGGCTTCATGTCGGGCTTACAGGCATGACAAACGAGGTGTCAAGAGCTGGGCCATGAACAACTTTGAAAGTTCTACCACAGCAGCGTTGGAAGTTTTGTCCTTTATCAGTCCACCCCCTCCATCCTGAAATTTCTTTCGCGAAAAAATAAGCTGCTTCTCGGCTCCACCATCAAGCGCCTATGAGAAGCAATGGAACTCTCTTAGAGTGCGCTTCGCAACGGTTGGGTGCCGAAGGCACAAAGCACCAACGACCAACCACGTCATAGTCGCAGTGAAGCTGATCATCGCCTGTCGAATCTTCTCTTGGTTGCGTACCCTATCTTTCCGATACGGCCCTGCGAACAAAAGCCAATGCCAAGAGCTAAGGGCGGTTCACTCAGGCGGTGCTTCTCTTGTCGTGCCGTCGGAAACTCCAGCAATATCCTTGGTAGACCGTTGCCTGGACGGCTCTTCCGATGAAGCCAACATTGCCCAGTTTCTGCGCGGAAACTGCGCGTACAAGCACCGCTCATGAACAAGCTACCTGCAATCCTTTACCCGAGAGGACGTGGATGAATGTGGCCGGAGACTTTGCCATACCTGGGGCCCGAAACCAGCACCTGCTTGCAGGCAAGACTCAGAGCTTGGCCGAACTCTTGGATGGTTACAAGCGTTGTGTCACCTAACGAAGGACTGTTCCGAGCAGCTGCTGCTGGTTCACGTATCGACTTTGGCTGAGACTGCTCGCACAAGTCTGGACGAACCTATGCACACAGAGTGGCAAATGTTGACCTCTTCCATAATCATCCTCACATCGTTGTCTGCGACCTTGCAGAGCACTTCACACAGCATGCATGTGAACTGCACATGGCCCCTAAGTTGTTTCAAGCCGCTGAACATCCGAAATCCAAGTGGCGGGGTATCCTAGATCCCGCAGAGCTGCAGCAAACTCGTCGGAATCCAGCTGTCCAGAGCCATCCGTGTCGTACTTGTGAAAAGTCAGGATGTTCCTGTGCAGCACCAGAACCAGCAGCCGTTGTGCTCGGACCATTTTTGAAACGACACTGCTGCATTTTGCATCATGCCGTGAATCGCCTACGCCAGTACAGACCAAGAATCGTCTTGTTGAAGAGCATCGCAACAATTCGTGTGAAATCTATCCTGGGCGTAGCGTTGGCAGTAGCTCTTGCATCTGATACCTGGTAACTATCGGAAAAGATCGACAGACATGTCTGCTGTCTGCCAGGCTTCATTTTCCTCGCTGCCCCTAGATAAGCCACCACCAGAGCCGGCGTCGCAATCAACCTTGCATGCACACGACCATTTGAAATTCTCACGGTTCGGCCCGTTGGACATACTCTACGCGGGCAGTCATGTCAAGATGAGAAGCGTGAAGAGAATGCAAAACACTCTTCCAGCATCCGTCGCAGGATAAATGTTGCCGTAGCCGATGGATGCCACCAATGTGAAACTGAACCTTGCCGCAGTGCTTCACGGATTTCTAACGCAAAAAATTCGAACACGCCGTTCAGTGAGAAGGCCATGTGAAAGCAGCAGTCAATTCTCCGGCAAGGCACATCAAACTTTTGCTGTGCCCAATGCCCTCAGACAGTCAAGTTTAAATCGCACAAGTCTTGCGAACAAAGCCACGTGGACCAGGACTCGTGACAGATCACAGCCTCCTGTTTTATTCGCTGTTGGACAACTCCTGTTTGCGAGGCTGACAGCACCTACACCGAAACGGTCGAACCTCAGTCCAAGATGCTAGATCCCACGCGGCATCATGCCTCGGCACCCGGGTGGAGATAGGCAGAACTGACATGAGAGCATGCAAGCCTTCTTAGGAACTTCCCCAAGCATTGGCCCCAAGAACCCCAAGTACTACCAGGAACTCTGCTTTGCCCTGCTGTCACCGATTCATGAGACGGACGGTGGGACAGACTGCTTAAGATGTTTGCCAAGCCCGTTCCAGTTCCTGAGTTCCTTCTTGATCCAACTGCCAGCCAGAATGCGGTCCAACCTCCTTGAAGCCCTTGGCCACCAGCTGAGCATACGTCGCCTGGGCCGCACCGTTGTCTTCGGCTCTCTGCGAGCCAGGAGCTTTTGCCGAATCTGGGGTCGAGAGTGAGAAGTTAGAGGCTAATTTAAACCAAACAGGTGCGGGGAGGCTTTGATTGCAGATCCCGCAACGTCGTCACATCTGCCGATCGAGCTTTGGGCCAGCTCGAAAGTTGAACTACTTGCACAGACTCTATATATATATATATATATTCATGACAGGTATGCCTTAAAGCGCCGAAACATGATTCCCCGCTACAATTACACTGCTGGCAGAGAAGCTGGCGAGAGCTCCTTGCGCAGCTTCTGCTGAATTTCACGCCAGTCCGCCAGCTGGCGTTGCTCCTGATTCTAATGTCACTGCTACCCTACACTCCTACAAATACCGCCACCTGCGACAGCAATCACTACTACTGTTTCCGTTATTATTACTATTACTATCACTACTATCACTACTACTATCACTACTACTACTAATAATAATAATAATAATACTACGACCACGACGACGACTACGACTACGACTACGACTACGACTACGACTACGACTACGACTACGACTACGACTACGACTGCTGCAGCAACTGGATGTGAACCGGTGAAAGTGCAGCTTGTGCCCAAGCTTCTCTCTCGTCGAGAAGTTCTGTCAGATCGGTGCGACGTCCGCAATGCAATACTACGACTACTGCTCCTCCTCCTCCTCCTCCTCCTCCTCCTCCGCCTCCTGAGGCCTCCTGCTCCTGCCGCTCGTCCTCCCGCTCGTCCTCCTGCTCCTCCTCCTCCTGCAACTGCTAGTCTCTCTGCTACTCCCACCACCACCACCAACTGCTCCGACTGCAACTACTCCTACCACTGCTACCACTGCTGCTACTTGACTTCTGCGTACCACTACTTATCTAACTTCAACATACTTTCTGTTTGTAGCAGTCGTCGTGATGGCTGTTTTTGTGGCACCCACCTAACACTCCTGTGGCGGTTGTAGTCCGCTCCCAGTGGACGCGGCAGCGCTGCTTCAAACATATTCGGTGTCTACGATTTCGATTTCTGGTGCTTTTGTGACTGTTAAGACGATCTGTAGCGTTGTCCGAAATACCAACAGTATACTGCTTGAAAAGTGAGCTGACACAGAGCGGCGTCCTCGTCGTGCTCGATGGCGCACATCACCAGCCTCTGTTCGCACAAGCTTTCAGGCCGCCCCCTTGCCCAAGGGAGAATCGCTGCCAGATGTGTTTTCTCCGATCCCTCCTATACCACAAATCCCCTGACTGCAAAAAATCGCAAACATGGCAGTCGAAAATGCGAGAAAATCCATCCCAAATGCATCATGGAGAACTCTCGCTCCGCCGTTGCATCCAGAGAGGGTCTAGCCGCCCCTCAGGCAGCAGTCCGTGCCGACATCAGGCGCACACCTCTGCCTTCATTTTCGCAGCCCCCCACACACTACTCATTGAGTTAGCGGCTGTATTTTGCGGGACCTGCTTGACCAGGCGCATGTCCGGCGTATGTTCACGTGTTGCCCTGCATGTTTTTGACACTTCGCATTTCCTTGCTTCTGTTTGCATGTCTCGTTTGCATTTTCCTGATGAACCCCCTGTCCCGAACATGCAACTTTCCTGCCCGAAAGTAATCGCCATGCGTCCAGCTGTTTTAACGGGGTTGGTGCTTCTAAGGCTAGATTGAGAGTGGCAGCTGGCCGAGAAGAACCAGAAGGTACGCGATCATGACGGTCCTTACCTTGGATGCATCGAGCTGAGGAAAGCAGGCCCACTTAGCCAACTGACTTCCGGCCCGGCCGCAAAGGAAAGCGCTTTCCACAAGGCCATCTTCCATGGGAGTAGCCTTGCGAGGATTCCGAAGGATTGCCGGCTGTACTAGTAGGCACATTTTGCTCCCCCCGATTGGCATCCCCGTGTTGGCTCGAGGGGCGTCTGACGAAAGTATCTCCATCGCAGACCTCAGAGCAAAGCCGCGGCACTTGACAGGGATGATGACTTGACCCTGATAACTGCTGGGCTTTACTGCCGAGCATCTGTTTATGTTCAGCGACTCAGTTGGCTCCGCGGCTTGTTCCTCCTAGCGTGCTGGCGACTTCAGGAACTATGGCCTGTGCGGGACGAACACAGTCCTGGTCCATTCTGCCCCATGGCCACTGGCTACGGAGACTACAACCCCGAACAGGCGAGAACGCCCAGAAGCATTTCCAAGCCTGATCTGAAGTTTGCCTGCCCGTGTCCCGGATCCCTTCACTTTGCTGTGTGCTGGCTCACGTCGAGCCTAGCAATGTCGGTTGGTGCTGCTAGTCCCTAGTCGGTGGAAGGATGGCATCTTGATCAGATGGCCTAGGGAATTGAAAAATGCCTGGACCCTGTGCTGCAAGCTGAAAGGCCAAGATGTGTACAGTGCGAGTTGCGGCTATCCATGGTTCCGGCCAGCAAACGTGTCGAAGCATTCGGTGAAAGTCGGTGCAGTCACCGGGAGGTGCAAAGCAACAAAGCCTCAGGCCCTGAGCTCCATTTTCTTCAAGGTGTGCCCTCCGATCCGATTTGCTTCACACCTTCAGGACCGATCCCCGTAGAGCAGCCAAAGGTCTGTGCGGCGATGCCTGAGACCTCCACGCCTGTCCGGAAGGAGGAATCAAGTTGCAACCAAGGATTCACCGAAAACCTGTGACTGGTGCAGCTCTTCGTAGAATGAGGGGCCGACCAATACTTCGGCAGCCAGTCCGTGCGAAAGAATCGGTCGCAGCGCCACATGACCAAGCGATTCCTTGGCTGGTGACGAACCTCTGCCGGTGAGCAACCGTTTTGAGTAGACCCCGCCCTGTCATCCCTGTTTTGGAGTGCACCGGCGAACCGACAATTCAGGCAGCGTCGACTTGTAGGGTATCCGGGCAGAGGCAAACTGCGTCTCTGAGATCAGCTTCTGCTTTGGCAGATCATCCTGCAAGCATTCCCAGAATAGTGTTCCCTTATGTTCCCTTGTTTCATTATCCCTGACCCTCAGGCAAGAGCCCTCCTCGAGATGCGGGGTCCAGCTGTAGCGCTCACTGGGAGGCATGCCTTAGATGCAAGGACTCAAGCAACGAATCTCCAAAGGAAAGCCGTCTTGAAACAAGGCAGCACACAGCAAGCTTTACCGCCGCCGTCAAAAATAGACAACCCTGTACGGCCCCTCTTCGAAACCGCATCGCTTTGAGAGATCCCAAGGGCGACAAAGCCGGCCTTCTTGAGCAGCAGCTCGGAACACCTCGAAGCCGCCGCCTGCGGGCACTGGCTCTGGCCCTCCCATGACCGCGGCGTGCAGAGGTTTCGCTTCCTTTCCACGCGCACCTCGCCTTTTTTCTGGAGGTTTGCAGCATCTGGAGTCGTCCATAATGCGACCTTGTGGCAGCAGTGATCCTACTGCGCCTAGCGGCAAAAGTGGCAGCTGAAGTAAAACTTGTCCACATGAAAGCTCGGCAATCCTTCTCCACTGCGGGTGGATCCGACCCAGTTTCACACCTTACCTCAGCTGCGCACAGCCACCGAGCAGGGCCTCGGCTGGTTGCACCACGGAAGAGTACTACAGCATACCACGCCCCTCAACATGACCGTGATCACACCAGCAGTCTGCCTGGCGTGCTGCGCGATGCAACATGGTCAGGACCACTCAATGAAACACACGATGCTGCTGCATCTCGCTGTCGCCAACGACAAAACCTCTGTCCTGTTCATACTATTGAGCTGCAGCTCCATCATCACCGACAACTTATGACGACGATGAGGAGGATGATGCCAGTAATGAGGATGGTGTGATGATGTTGATGGTGCTGGTTTTGGATGTGGTGCCTGTGCCGGTGATGGTAGTGTTGCTGCTGGTGATGCCGCTGCGGGTGGGGTGAATGTATGCCAACCAGACCACGACAACAACGAAGACGACGTCGGCGACGACTACTACTGCTGCTGCTATTGCGACTCCTCCTCCTCCTCCTCCTGCTGCCGCTGCTGCAACAGTTACTGTTGCGGCGACTGCCACTTGACAAAGCGCTTGTTAGTGCTCGTCAGTACTATCCCAATATTGGTTGAGGAGGAAGCTTTTGAGGCCCTGGCAAGCTATGCGTGCCCAGACCCGGATAGCCTGGCCACTCCGTGTCGTACTTGTGGGCATAAAGGCTGCTGAGCCTCAACACCAGCACAAGCGCACCAAAATGCAAAAAAAAGCACAGGCACTCTTGCAAGCAAGCCATGGCTAATCACATGATTGCCTTCTGCGTAGGGAAAACATGAAGACACTGCAGATTGTAGCTGCAGAGCTGGGGGCCTCACCGATGTGGGCCAAGAGATGCAGGCCTTTCTTCACGATGCAGCTTTGCCCGTCTCTTTGCCCGTATCATGCCGTACGACCAATTGGCAATCCCCACTGGCAGATGCGGAACGGCCACTGGCATCCGGCGATTGCTGTTCTATGGGGCCGGCAAACGAGCAGCGAGCTCTGCAGCCAGTTGAAGCAGTATCTCGGCCTGGGGCCATGCAGTTGCGCTTCATGTTCTACAATTTGTCGGGAGTAGGCCGGAACCTTAATCAGGCAAGATCCTGTAGTCCGTACACTCGGGCCCCGTCGTGCAGTCCGTCAAAGAGACTCGCCTTGAGGTAAGATCCACCCGCCTGTGGACTATACCACACGGTGGCCTCGGTCAAAATCTCAGAGGCTCCACGGGCATGGGGCACCCCAGGCTGGGGCAGGCACCTCAAGGAGATGCTGCACCAAAGCTGCCAAGGGTTTCGGCAACAGGGCTGCATCCAAGTGAGCCAGTCCCTCCTTGTCGTGGCTTTGGGGAATCCCTTGGGGGACACGGAGGGCAGGATGCATGCACATCGCAGGTTTGGGGCCTACGCCCATGTTTGTCGACACTGCGAAACCTAGTCCGGCCACAGGTGGGCCTGGAGAGATGCCTGGAGCCTCATAGATAGTTGTCGGACTCCCGCTGCGCTGTTTTCACGCAGCCTGTAGCGCATCGAACTGCACGGACTTTGTCACCACGGGCTTGGAACTGACATACGTGTATACAGATAGCATGACAACCATGACTGCCAAAAGGGTACGGATGTCGAATGTGGTTTGGAATATCGGCAGCAGCACCTCCATGAGGTAAGTGCCTAGTACAGCCAAACTCTCGCCCATGTTCTTCAGGACGGAGTCCAAGTACACAAGGAGATATAGTGTGCTCCATGCCTTCAGCATGTGCGTCACGGCCACAGCGACAGTGCAAGAGTCCCACCCGTGAAAGAAGCCGTTCTTCAGCGTCTTTCCATCCAAACACACTAATACCGCAAGAAGGAGAGTCCGCGAGACGCGCAGCTGCACTGCTTGTATATATACAGGATCGTTGAACTGCTTGGTGTACCTGTCCGTGAGCACGGCAGCGAGGCAGCTCACTGTCACCTTCAGCACCACGTTGACCGTCCCCAGCAGCTTATCTGAATCGCCATCGTCCGAGTCACGCTGCATGTCGAGACACATGTACACAGACATGGAGCACACGACGAGGGCTAGCAAATTCCACTGAAATGGTGTCTGGCCTTTGCCACTTACCAGCCACAGCATCAGTGCAGTGATCAGCAGCCTCGACTGAAGAAGAATTTGATAGGAACCTCCACCGAGCGACACCATGCTCCGCATTTCGAGGTAGTCCCCAAGACCGAAAAGGAAGCCGATCATCGTGAAAATCTTCCTTAACTGACAAGTGACTTGTCTCCAAAGCAATGCTATGACAAGAGCCATACCAGAAGTGGAATGACCCTGAGCACGACATCACTGGTGTCAGAGGGTTCACAGAGCGACGCCACCGCCAAGGCACAATGGAGCTGGGTTCCAAATTGTCATCCACCTCTGCTTGCGAGATCTGTTTCCATGCTCCTTTAAGTCGATGCCACTTGACTTCGATAAAAAGACTAGTGACTAGACATGCGCCGGTCTTTGGCTTGTGTTGGGGTCTGGGCATGTCTGGGCAGTCGCAGCAGGGCTCACAGGGCTCTCGATCTCCAGAGGCCGAGGCACTCCCCGCGCCACCACGCCAAGGCCTGAGCCACCAGCATCGACATGCCCACCTGGAACGCGGATGGGAGCAGGTCCCAACTTCACCAGTGGAGAGCCATGGCCAGCCTCGGCCAAGTTGGCGGTCTGCGGTCCGTATGCGAAGAACTTGCTCCCATCTTCTCCGATGCTTTTGGAAGCGTCAATGACCTCAAAGGCACTTGAGGGGTGGTTTCCACACTGGTGTCAGTCCGGGCCGCTTCTACTCCAGCAGAGGGGCCGTGGGGTGAATCGCGCGAATGAACACGAAGAAGATGAACAACGTGGTCTTGACTGTGGCAGAAGGTTGAAACTTGGGCTTCCTCAAATCCTTGAACTCATGCCCTGTATACGCCATAACATCACGGAGCTTCGCACATGGCTCCGCGGGCACTTGAGGTCTTTAACGGGCTGCGGCAGCTCGATCAAGCCAGATATCGCACCACAGCAGCTGCTTCAGCAGGCGCTCGTCCTTCTGGAAGGTCTCTTCCAGCAAGCCCCAGTCGACACTCGAACTTAGGACCTTGTGCGCAATGCAAGCCTTGCCACCTTAGATAAGTGAAGCAGTTTTGGCTCCGAGATGCTGACACCACCTTCGACTTTGTCCTGGCGCAGTCGAAACATTGCTGCACCCATCTACTGGTCAAGTTGTCTTTCAGATCGAAAGCCCTGCACATGTGGCGGCAATTTTCGTCGGTGGAGCGAGGTGTGGCACATGCACGGCCCGGTCCAGGTAGGGCTTCAGCCTTGCTGGGCTTCCGAAGCGCTTAACCCTCGGCCTGAGCCGATGCACCGTGCACGCCCCTTTTCTTGCTGTCGAATCGATCTCGTCCTCCAGCCATGCCAGTGCCTGCCCGCCGCGCCACGATGCGCCATGCGTCACCCGATTGAAGCGGAGAAAAGCATTCTGTTCCGAACCCCCTCCGACCGAAGCCCATGTTCACAATACAGCTCTGCTCCGTGCGTTATATGCAGCTCCCAGCCTGGGGCTTCAGCATCTCTGCTGAGGAGAGGCGCCCTGCGCCGAGCTCCATTGCAAGGCCGGACCTGGGAAAAGATTGCGATCTGGAGGTCATGCATTCAAGAAAGAGACCAGGTATCAAACTACATCTATGCTACATGATGGTGGCTCATAGTTAAGCGCGTATCTGCAAGAACAGGTTTCTCGGGCCAGACCATGCTAGCTGCTAGCCGATGTCAGCATGCTACAAAAACAGTGCCATCCCTCCCGCATGCATGCAATCACACGTGTGCGTGCCAGAATGAAGTGGCACATATACATGTTCATGAATTCCTTTCTTCGTCATCCACATGTCTTGTCACCTAATTAGGTTAGCATTTTCCTTTGAAGTTATGTTCCGTGTTGTCTTCTCTGTTCGGTCGGAAACCAAACCCACGCAGTCAATGTTCTGTGTTGAATTGGGTAGCTCTGTTCGTGCCTTTATGTCTTGCCTGTTGAAGTCGCTGCGCTAACGTCCAGACATGCAGTTACCCCGCGAGTCATCGAAACACTGGCACAAGAACGTACAAGAACTGAGGGCCGTTCAGGACCATTGCCTGAGTGGCACTGGATTCACTGCCTCCCCGCCCGATGCACCGAAGCAACTGCGTAAGGATGTGGCGCATCTCTGCAGCATGACTAAGTGCCCTGGAAACTCCTTGCAACAGACACGACAAGTTCTATGTAGCTTGGGCCCGAGCCCACATGAGCCCGCCATGGAACGAACCTAGGAATGCCCATGGACTACTTTCACTTTCTGGCACTCCTCGATCTCATCGAGCTCTCCTCCCCTGGCACAATGCACTGCGCAGCGGTTGACATCAAGGATTGTATCGGAGGCCTGAGGTAAGAGTCCAACGTCATGAGGTCCACATCCATCTCAGCTTCCGAAACGTGGACGCTACCTCACGCCCTGTGTTGCAACAAGGCTCAGCTGGGAACGGGCATTCCAACTTTGGGAGCCAGGCGGTTCCTTAGAAACTCAAGCCCTTGTATGGTCAGACTTGTGGCGTTATCGATGCCTGTTGCTGGAAGGTGCCCACTCAAGCCTATCATTGAGTATTATGGCCATCTGGCGTAAAAACGGAACCGTCAACTCCTCGAAGTACGAAGAGAGCGTTGCCGTAGCTGCATGAGTCTGCCGGGCTATTGGCCGAGATCCACGTGAACATGCCCGGCTGGCAAACTCCCCAAAAAGCCAGGTACAACGTCACAGCCAAGCTTCATGTCGTAGGGGTATGGGCCCCGATTGAAGAAGACATGCGCCAAGAGCAGCGCTAGCCTCGGGTCCTGGCAGTCAATCGCTACAGCCAGGATCGCCCTCACATCATCCTATCCTTGCTACACATCGGCAGTGCGGATGGGTTCTTGAACCCCAAGCTCCACTGTAGGCCCACTGTGGGGTTCCCCGAAGAGCTTCAGACTTTAATCCGGGGCTTGGCGGCTTGGGATGTGTACGTTCAGGTGCTCGGACTAAGACTTGACTAAGATGCATGCGGCGTTGGTTCGGGTCTCCGGGAGTGCTCCATGGGTACAGGGATTTGGCCGGACCCTCATCTTGCAGTCAACATGTTTGAATCATGTGAAGCAAGATATCCGTCAGGAACCCGAAGACATCATGAATCACGATCTGCCAGATGCCGAAACAGCAGAGCCCAAACACCTCTGAAGATTCCTGGACAGATACGGGTACCTGGTTACGGCTGCGGAAGCCGCCAGCCCAGAAAGCTGCCGGTACCTGCAAAGACGGGTGAGAAAGCAGAGATTCCCATCATCTCAGACATTAATCCCTTGCTTCGGGGAGCACATGCTTTCAATGACTGCAACAGACGGTGGCCACGACGGCGAAACGATGAGTCTGCTAGGGCTTAGGTGCAGGTTTTTAATTAGTGTCAGTTTCGGTACACTCCTGCAGCTGCACCTTCTTCAGATCTGGCTAGAAGACTGCTAGAAGAGTCTTGCTCGTCTCTTTTTTGCGGGCATCCGCGTGTTGCGCTTGGGTGATCGCAGGGGTCGAAGCTGCCGGCCGAGGAAACATGGGACAGTTTGCCATACGAGTAGAACCGCCGGTTGTGAGCCGTGCCAGCTTCGAGGCCCAATGACTTACACAACTCGGCCTGTCGCTGCGCAGCCTGCAGTCTCTGATGCGTCTTCCAAGCAGATGCCCCAAGCCCCCAAACTCCCCAAACTCCCTAAACTCCATTTCCCGCAGCATCCGAATGACCCTGTGATGGCAAGGGCATCTAGGCTGGGAAAGCGCAAGTGCCTTTCTATACCCGCCGGTCATTGTCAGAACTCGTTTGAGTTCTAACCGGCTTCGTCTGCTTTCGGCTATCTGTACATCTATCGCAGCACGAAAAACAGGTGGTGTTGGCCCCAGATTCAACTGTTGCCTGTAACATGTAAAGAGCGGATCTCAGATTCCGACATAAAGCCAGCCAAGGCTAAGCCAGTGCCAGCCAAGTCCAAGCAAGGACGTCAAGCTTTCTGTCGCCCGTGGTTTGCCATGTCTACACTCTATACTGCCGCTACAGTGTCTTGCCTGTCGTCCAACAGGCGGCTTTAAAAGTAACCCCCGCTTGTAGGGAGCATGTTTACACTATACGCCGCTGATATTGGAACTCAGGACTGCACCTGACCAGCATTCCTGCAAAAGCTCGGCAGCTCCATGACATGCGGCGCAACCCGCAGAACCACGAGACTTAAGATACAGAGTCCGAATCACAGCAACTCGTGCGAGCTGTATAATCTGAGGTCAAGTGCCAAGCCTGCCAGCAGATGCAATCCTGAAATCCAGGCTCCATTTTTTGTTGTAAGCACTGCTGACATTCGAAGGCACTGCCACCCTACACCGGACAGATAGCCTGATAGGTGTTTACCACCATGTCCAACCCCAAGTAAAACCCGACAATCCAGCCGAACCTTTCGAGAGAGCTCAGCTCGCGGCTATGGCTACGCTGGCTCGGCACCTAGGCATCGTCTGACCCGTGCTTCTGCTCGCCGAAAGTCTCCTGCAAAGTGGCACGAATAAAACAATCACCGAAACTGGAAAGACTCAGACTCGGGTCCTTGATTGCATCCTTGACGATCTGAGCACCCACCTTGTGGTGACAGCTCATCACAGAAGTGCCATTCACAGCCTCAGTCAGTACCGCAGAGTATGCAGAAGTACGAGGGCAGGATGATTCGCTTTTGGGGTGATGCCTTTAAAGAACGAGTTCGGCTCTCACGCATCGAATCCGGCCGCCCTCTACAACTGATCGCTTGCTACAACTCACCGTCCAATGTTTTCGGCTGTCATCCTGCTCCTCGGTGTCTTCTCCTTGCAGCTTCAGCGCCTTCCACATCCGCTGACACAATCGATTTCCCCCGACTCACCCACCCCCCGCCCCTGCCCTGCAGGCTGCGCACGCTTCTTGAGGGACATGAGGGACATAGGGCGGATGCAGTGCCACAGGTTGCAAGTAGAGGCAAGCAGACAAGCAGCTGCCAAAGCCCAACCAGGCTGGACATTCAGGCCGAACTCCTTCACCGCACCTTTCTCGTTGATGTTCGCAACCTCTGAAAGGGCTGCAAAGGACGAGAGCAAGAGCACAAACCCAGAAGCGACCCTGCGGCAGAACCTTGCAATCATGCTAGACTCTGCTAGATTCTGCTAGGTGTGCTCAGATGCTAAGGCTGCGCTGGGCTGGCCTTGAGAGGGGACTGCTTATACGCCAGGCGGAAGCCCAGAGGTGCTTTTGGGAAGACCACGGTCACCTCCTTGTTCTCCTGCTTCCATCAGGCTGGCAGAATACCAGAATACCTGCTAGCACCCTTCCCTCGTGACATGGGCCCGGCAGTACTGAACAAAGGCTCCTCTGTCCGGAAAGTGAGGCTCAAAGTCTTCCCAAACCTTGGATTTTTGCTCTCTTGTCCAAACTGTTGCCTAAACCAGGAGGAACAACAAGGCTTTCTGCAGCCCGGGTACCATCCTTCGGACATGCCAAAGGATCCTGCCTCGGCTCGCGCTGCCGTGTCGGCTTTCAAGTTCAACCCGAGTTCTGCCACAAGGATCTAGTTGTCCGGGAATGCGGCACCATCTGCACCGAAGCTGGACGTGTCCTGCCGGGTTCGAAAGACAATGCACGACGTGCAGCAAGAGCACTGGGAAGGTCACTGCGGTCCCCGCAAGCGCAGCAGGAATTGCCCATGGCTACAGCCTAGAAACGATAAGCCTTGAGCCGGCGGTCACTGCGGAAAGCTGCGGTGTTCCTTCGGTTCTTTTGTTGGCAACCTCTGGCCGGCACCTAACATGAACAAGAACTTCACGCATCTTCAAGCAGTAAGATCAGCAATTAGGTGCGAGGTATTTGATGTGGTCACGCCAAAGTCTACGGAGAGCGTCGAGTGGCGCACTGCATCGTCGTTCTCGTCTGCAATAGCCTTCCGAATGGACAGCATGGACAAGATTGGCAAGGCAGCCAGATAAGCCAAAAGAGACTTTCAAGAACTCAGAGTGGCAGGCCACAAGCAGCTTGGCGATGTTCGTGCGCTGCTCCTTGCTCAGCCTGGAAGCAGAGGGGGAATGGTCCAGTCAGGGAGGCCGAGCGACCGCGGCCTGGAGCATGCGCCGTAGTCGATGAGGCCCAGCTTTCCATCTGGCATCATAAACACCTACAGCACAAATAGAACAAAGTGAAGTCGGAGAAGGAGAGGCTGCCGGGGCTGCTGCATTGCCGGCATGGGGATCCGAATTGAAAAGCCCCAACTGGAAAATTTCGTAGCCATGCACTGCATAGAGAAGCCTGGAACAGGACTGCAGGGCCGCAGAGACACCGGGCGAAACCATAGCTGAAGGAATTTCAGAAGCATGGCCTGGAAAGCTTTGGTCCATTCACAGGCACCGGCAGGCTCTGCTTAGCCCATCGTGGAGCTTCAACCTCAGCTGCGCAACACGATTCCTTTCTTCGATCTGGCCGCAGTCTTTGTCAAGCACCAGCTCTGAGTTTTCTTCGGGCGGCTGCTCCACAAGAGACAAGAGTTACACGAACTATGTAAAATGTAGTCCGCCCCACCCCACAGGAGTCCGCCAAGCAGGTTCTTCCGGCCCTTGTGAAAAGCTTAGCTGGCTCGGAACTTTGCTGGTGCTCAAGTTCTTAGGCCCGCCCCTCTCGTGAACCTGTGCACGGTGCAGACTCCCCTTGAGACTCCGTGGGCGCATTGTGGGACCCCTTCCCACGTGACGCGTGTCTATGCACATGGCACGGAGCTGCGAAAGGCAAAGCCTCCGAATCCAGGATTCGACTACTGATGCGGCGATGGCCAGACCAGGATGCCGATAAAGACCGATCTTAGTCTTAGTAGCTCCATTCAGCTGCAGAGGATTTGGGACGGCAAGAGGATCCTGGCAACTTGCCTTTATTCTGTAAAAACTTGTACACTCCCCGGCACGCTGCATCCCAATACTGGGGGACAGCGGAGGCTGTTTACTTTGGGCAGAACATTTCCTACAGTCCTACGGTCCTACAGCGTAAACTCAGACGGTCGGTAGACGTCGTAGTTCCAAATCTCCCAGAAGATGTGCTGCGTCTCACAATACCTCGGCGCAATGAGACGGTGGGGGACCCATCGAGCAGCACAAGGCTGCATTTGCAGGCCCAATACTTGCAGTTGAAGGCCATCGCATCATCTTGGCCATTTCCTGCAAGCCACACCAATGTCCTACCCTGGTACGGAACTAATTAATTTAGCAAGGGATGTCTGCATGTGTATGTATACATATACATAAGTATGTATGTGT
>CAJNDV010035586.1:20413-48455 GCA_905221635.1 Symbiodinium sp. CCMP2456
TACATACATACATACATCTATACGTACATCGTACGTACCGCACCGTGCCGTACCATACCATACCATACTAGTACCATGCCATGCCACATGCCATGCCATGCCATACATTACATTACGTTACATTACCTTACCTTACCTTACCTTACCTTACATTACATTACATTACATTACATTTATGTACACACATACATGCATGCATAAACAAATGCATGTATGTGTATATATATATATACGAATATACATGTAATAATATAATACAAAAATATGAGTAACATGCGTGGGTCCAGAGCGGCACCGCTCGAAGAAGGGCTCCACCTCGTGCTGCATGTTCTTTGGGTGAGACACGCAGGCCGTGTTCTTGCAGGAGATGTCCTGGGGCTTCCCGAGGTCATGTTGATACCTTCTGGTTTGCAGCATTCAAGGCTTTTCGTGATGAGGGCCACATCCGGTTCGATTCTCGACACTAAATTCACTTATTCCAAGCACGCACTGCTGGTAGCTACATGAACTGACCTCAGCACAAGTCGCATCCGCACTAACGTGCCTTAAGCCTTGATTTCCCTTTTCCAGCCCCGTCCTTGAAGTTGTAGACCCGCGGCGGAACCTGGAGACGGAACTCGCGCTCGACGGCGCCATCCTTGACCACCTCCAATGCTTTCAGCGTGGCGGGGTCGCTCTTGGAAGATCTTTGAACATGTGGGGCCAAGGCAACTGACAAATTTCCAGAGCGTTAGACCACTGGATTCCACATGTGGTACGCCTGGGGAGGTCAAGGCCTGAGAGAGGAGGGTACAGCAGGGTCCCACAAGTCCCCTTCCGCTTCTAGCGCATATTTTCAGCCTTCCTCAAAGTCATTAGCTTTCTAGGGCCAGCACTGCACAGAAAGCGGAAAGCGTCCCCTGCGAGACCGCCTTCAGCATACTCCCCGGGGCCATCGCAGCCAGGCGCCTCGACGAGCCAAAGTGGCTCGCGACAGTGCGCAAAATGGCGGCAAAAATGGCTGAGCTGAGGCCCAGGCTTCAGGGGCTGCCGGTCCCAGCTGCTGATGTCAACGTCGGGCACTGCAATGAAGCCGCTGCCTACACAGCTACCTGCGAGCTGCGCTTCAGACTTACGGCCGTGCTTCTGCAGTATGGCGTTGTGGCTCGCGTCCCCAACATAGCCCAGTCGCCGCTCGTCTCGTCAGACATGCGCACACCTTGACCCCCCACATGATGCAAGTCCAAGATGTCCCGCACCATATACATGAGGTTCCAGACCTGCTGACAGCAACAACGAGGTCATCGGCTAAGCTTATCGTGTTGCTCCTCGTTTCGAACTGGAGGTCTTCCTCACGCTTACAAAGGGTGCAGGCTGGAAGTACTGTCGTTCCTGCAGGATGCTAACACCACTATGCTGACAGCAGTCGATGCTCACGCCTGCTCGATGCTTTGCCCGGCAGCCAGGTTCTCGATGACGATCCCATTTGCGATGGGCACCAACCCGACCTGCAAAAGGCAGCAACTTCCACACATGCGTTCGCTCTTCTGAATTGGGGTGCCTCCTGGCTTACCCTCTCCGGAGAAGTGATGTCCGGCGAGGTCGCCACCTCCTTGCCGAGGCGCCAGGTAACTCCTAATGCGTATCCTTTGACATCAGCTACACCGCTGCGTGCCTGCACAGCTCCCACTTGCCGTCTGCGTGAGCTCTCAAACAAAACTGTGCTGGATCGCAACTCAAATCCAGGCATTTAACCAAGCAAGTTGTGACTGAAGTCTTGGCTAGCAGGATCCTTGATGAAATCTGTGGCAGCCATCAGGGCCGGAGAATATCCCAAATCCAAATCGTCTGGGAGTTCCATCGCGTTCCGCTGACTCGTCGGCGAGAAGTCTCCTGCCGGATGGCCCAGCTTGCAAGTAGGTGCGTTTACGGGGATGTGTATGCCGACTGTGACTCTGACTCGAAAATGTAAAACCCACATGCCCAGTCTTTTGCGATTGTTTCTGGCCGTTTTTGCAGCAAGGGTCCGAGCACGTAGGGTTTATGTTGGGGGGTTACCCGTTTGGGTAGTTTTAAAAATTAGAGTCCCTTTTGGGGTCCTTTCTACTGAAGACTACGTCCGGAGCCAAACCCGAACCTTCAGCCGCGGTGCCTCGCAAGCTGGGGCTGAAAAGCATGGGGCTGCCGGGTTGCCTGGCCTCCGCCTGGCCGTACACTTCTGCAATCATATTATACTGTATTATATTATGTTATATTATATTATGCAATCTTCTGCATCTTGCTTCTGCTCCATGTATAGATCTGTGCACGTGTATGTGTGTGTGTGTGTGTGCGTGTCAACACTATCCGGGTCAAGCTTAGCAATAAACACCCAAAACAACATGGGCATCCGTGGCCTTAGCCTTGCGACAACGGCTTGCTTTTCGCCCATTGTACATATTCGAAGTCTCGAATCTTACATTCTCGGTATGATAGGAAGCATGGGGCTTGGGGCCAGCATCACATCAGTGCTGCAAACTTGCACACTCCACCTTCAGGTCCACACGATAATCATCTCCAAAGTGCCCACCTGACAATCTGCAAGGCGGAGCCACGTTGTGCACTAGAGGCTTCTTCTACCGTCTTGTCAAGCTGCATGCCCACTAAAGCATGGATGCGGGCCTAGCATGCCCAGGAGGACGATGCCTGGGAAACACAGGCACCCCACCCCACCTGTTTCTGTCAAAGATGCTGCACTTTGATGAAAACCCAGACATTCCATCTGAGGAGCGAGTGAAGTAGCCATTCCTCACCGGGGGAGGATACCATATTACATACGGACTCTTGAATCATCAATGCAAGGCATGCGTCCCCTCAGACTCTAGCTTTGCGTCGCCAAGAGCTACAGTACATCGATGTCGGAAGTCGGAACACTTCCCAGACTTCACCCACTCTCACTACCAAGGCTCTGCGATTGCTGGTCCCAGCCGTTGAGCTCCGTGCTGTCAAGCCAGTATGGCAGCGTCGGGTGTCTGGCGTCCCGCGGCCTCAGTTCACATCCGTGCCATGCCAGTCAGCAGTCTGCACACTTTCTGCTTGTAGGCCACAGGGGATGGAAAAACTTCACGCCCTGCGGAAGCTTGTCCAGGAAGTCCTGTCTCATGGTCACGGCCTTTCGAAGTTCCTTTGACTTCTCCAAAACCTGTCGCGGCAAAGCCAACGATGAGCGCAGTCTTGCTTGAAGTGCGCGGTAGCACCGCTGGCCTTGTCACCCATGCGCTCTAGCTGCAATCGGGTGAAATACCAGATCTTTGCCACCTTCTCTTGGGCCAGGTAGTCGTCGATAGATGCGAACTTCCTAGCAGCTCAACACCGCTTCCAACACACTGCTGCCAGGAAGCATAAACTCTCAATCGCATTTTGCCATGCCGTAGCCTCACCACGTAACCTCTGGCGATCATGCGATCTTCGTACATCTTTGGAAGCGCCAGTTCACTGGGGGCAATCAAATCGACGAATACTTTTCGGTATATCCTGCCAACAGAAGTATCGGAGAACAGAATGCGACAACGATCTCACAGCCGGAACGTTGAGCGCCCAGTCCTGAGGCCATCGACCTTTGAATGTACAGTGCGTCCATGAAATAGATCTCCGAGCAAGGCCAAGTGGATACTGGAGGTATCCCAGCCTCGACCAATTGACAAGACAGGCCCTCGATGGTGCAAACGGTTGCCCAGGCCGGAAGAGCACATAAGGCTTATGTACACGGTCCTTCGTAGAAAACGACATAACCTCCATGTCGCCTTCGTAGGCAGGTGCGATCTCGTTGTTTACGAGGCCGCACCAAACTCTTGATGCGGAAGCATTCAAACCAAAACCCAATGATACTCGATGACGGCTGCCAAAGCACATAGAGCCCAAAGTGCACGATCCTTCGTCAAAGACGACATAACCCGCATGTCGCCTTCGAATTAAGGGTGGATACGACAGGGTGCGACATCGTTTTTTACGAGGTCGCCCCCAGTCGCAACCATCATCATCACCACCACAATCATCATCATCATCATCATCATCATCATCATCATTCGTTATGGAAGCTTTCAAACAAAAACCCAATGATACTCGATGGGGGTTGCCAAATCCGGAAGAATACATACAGCCCAAACTGCACCATCCCTCGTAGAAAGCTGCACCATCCCTCGTAGAAAGCGACATAACCCCTTGTCGCCTGGGTGCGAACGGGTGCGACCTCGTTGTTTTACGAGGACGTACCCGGTCGCCCCCATCATTCGTTATGGAAACATGCAGACCAAAAACCCAATCATACTCGATCAGGGATGCCCCGGTCGGACCCATCGTTTATTGTGGAAGCATTCAAAATCATTCAAACAAAACCCAATGATACTCGATGACGGTTGCCAAATCCAGGGGAACACTTGCGATCGGGGAAGACCTCGTCGTTTTACGAGGCCGCAACCGGTCGCCCCCATCACTCGTTGTGTAAACATTCAAACCAAAAACCCAATCATACTCGATCAGGGTTGACCCAGTCGCACCCATCGATTGTCGTGGAAGCATCCAAAATCATTCAATGTCAAACACAACCTAATGATACTCGCTGACGGTTGCCAAATGCAGGAGAACACATAAGGTGGGTGCGACCGGGCAAGACCTCGTTGTTTACGAGGACGCACCCGGTCGCCCCTGAGGGTTGCCCCGGTCGCACCCATCGTTTGTTGTGGCAGCATTCAAACCAAAAACTCAATGATAATCGACGACGGTTGCCAAAGCATTCGTTTTATGCGACCTCGTTGTTTACGTGGCCGTACCCGGTCGCACACACATAATTCATTATGGAAGCACTCAAACAAAACCCAATGATACTCGAGGAGGGTTGCCAAATCCGGAAATAAAGCGCAAAGTGCAAAGTGCACGAGCCCTCGTAGAATCGTAGAAAACGACATAACCCCCATGTCGCCTTCGAAGGCCAGGGTGGGTGCGACCGGGTGAGATCTCTTTTTTGTCCTCCACCACGTGGAGTCTGTCGCTTTCTGATTTCGAGCCGCCTTGTTTTTGACTACTGCTGCCTCCTGCCTGTGACTGGAGGCCTGGCTTTTTGCGACAGACGGCGGCCACGATTTGCTGACAGTCTCCGGCATTTGCTACACAAGCTGCTTTGGCCCTCGACGACCTTAAGTCATAACCCCTCCAAATCTCGTGGATCGGAAAATCTCGTGGCTTGGAAATTAGTGCTGCACCTCCGGCAGGTCCTTCATTTCTAGCACAAGAGCGGCCCGAAGAACTAGAATCACTCGTCCCGGCATCCCCTTCCGTCGCCTTTCTGCTCCAGGAAGCTGAACTCATCGAGCATCTCCTGCGAGGGGTGCTCGTGCCGGCCGTCTCCTGCCCGAGCGCGGGAGATGGGACCCGCGGACGCACACGACTCGTCGGCGTTCTGGGGGGGAAACCACCGGCTCGCCTGCATTGATGAAGGAAGCTCGAGGAAAGCCCCGCTGCCTCGGAGGCACCCGACAGGATTAAGTCAAAGCATCTTCAGGGAGAGTAGAGATTAGAGGCAAGCCGCTTGCAGTACTTCGAAATCGCCTCCTCGAGCCACCGGCACACACCCTCCACCTGCAGCGGGCTCTCGCGTTTTTCTGCGAGGAGGGGGTTGCTGCACGCATGCGCTCTGCATGCGCTCTGCATAGCCATCGTCACAACATGTGGCAGACTTGCTTGGAAGCCTGGGCTGCTTAACCTTCGGCTGCGTGTGCGTGTGAGCGTGCCGGTGTGTGGGTGCGTGGTGTGTGGGTGTGGGTGGGTGGGTGTATGGGGCTTGTGTGTATGTGTTTGTGTATGTATGCATGGATGCGTGGATGGATGGTTGAGTGGATGTGTGGATGTGTGGATGTACATGTGTAAATGTATGTATGAATGAGTGAGTGACTGAGCGACTGACTGACTGACTGAATGAATGAATTAATGAATGGATGGATGGATGGATTTACGCATGCATGTATGCAACTAAGTATGTATGAGCGTGTAAGCGTTCGCGCGAGCGTGTGTCTGTCTGTCTCCCGATGCAACGAACCTCCTTTGCACCTCGCAACCGCCAAGAGGACCTACGTTACAATGACCCACAAAATTGCCTTGGAGCGGATCACGAACAAACTTTGCCCGGTGGAATAGCCGCACAGCATCTTAATGGTGTCCGTGATGGTCTCGTTCTTCCTTTGTCAAGTCTCGCGCCCTTTCTTTGATTGCAGCTGGGTCTCCCGAGCTAGTTCGAAGCAAAAGCCGCGTGGGCCGATCAAATAAGCCGGGCGGCTGGAAGGAGGAGGTCTTTGCATCAAAGACATTCACCTTGAGGCCGTGAAACTCGGCGGCATTGCGAAAGGATTCTTTGGTCCGCGTCGAGTCCTCCATGAAGATGGTGTAGACTGCCGCCTGTGTCACAGAGACAGCAGCCAAGCGTGTGCGATGTTGGTGCCACCGTGCTGCCAATGCCTCACGGTTCTGTAGCCGGAAACGATCCAGGTCCTCGCCATTCTTGAAGGCTTCTTTGAGCTCCCCTCGGTGTGAAAACAGTCTCAACCTTCCCAGCCACGAGCTGGTGCCGACGGATTTGCGGTCAAGAGTCGTGTCTTGTGGTACACATACCACTGCTCGTCCAAGGTCAAGTCGTTCACTATCGCTATCTGAGCAATCCAAGAAATGGTATCGCACGCCATTAGATCACGGCACAACAAGCGTCGCTTGCAAGTTGCTTTCACTCGGCTGCCGGGCGGCCGTTCTCCCCTGGAACGGGTGCTTCTTGACCACACCGCTCTGCTCTCTCTTTGCCATTCTAGGCAGGAAGCGCTTGGCCCGCAATGGAGCGAAATGCCACAGCTGCGGCGGCAGGGCGGGGGTCAACATGCAACATCCTGAACCTTCTAGACACAGGACGCAAGACATCGGAAAACATCAGCAGCACTGCAGTACCACTCCTTGCAGACTGAGGCAGCAACCCTAAAGATGCCTTCGGCACATGCGCCCACGATCCTGCGCATACCAACATGCACCCGGAATGTGCCCATTGCGATTCTCTAGGCCAAGTTCGCTTGAGGAGTCCTGGAAGCAAGATTCCTCGCCTGCGAGGCAAGCAGGAGCTTGAAAGACAGCTCCGTGCTGGGCGGTTGGGCGGGCGAGATGGGTAGGGACGCGGGGGGGGCCTGGATGCCAGCTGCTAGGAGATTGCTCTGACACTCCGTCACCCGCCCCATGTGCAGGGCCTCGGCAGCGGCCGACACGGAGCCCCGAGAGAGGCACCAAATGCATTTGGCCTCAGCCTCCGGCCCGTCTTACAAGCATGTTATTCATGTCCACCTTGCGCGATGCGGCATCTCCGGCGCTGGCTTGGCAGCGAGGCAACTGCGAAACGAGGAGCCGCAGTCCCGCCTTCGACAGGTCCTGCGAGTCCAGCATCCTCTGTGAGCAGGGAAGACGAGAGACGTGTGACCATGCGCAGCTTTACTGGCTGTACTGCAGGACCAAGCACCATTGCATGGAACACCAGCACAGGGCTTCGGCCCGCCAGTTGCATTACCAGTCAAGAGAAGGCTGCGAGCAACAGCACAAAAACGACTACAGAGATACCGCAATTCCGAGAGCTGCGAAAGCAAGCCAAGATCCGTCCTCTTGAGCTCCTCCCAAGTCATTCCATATGCCTCCGCAAACCTCTCAAGCAAACAACACAAGTAGCCACAGATGTATGCTGCATGCTGCACATCGACTCGACGGCTTGACACCACACCCACGAAGTGGGCCTAATCAACGCGCAGGCTTAGAAAATCTTAGAAGTTTCTCTCAATAATAGTTGCAGCCGAAACGCATCTTCATCAGCGGCATGGAATACTTTCGAATGGGCGTTCCATGTAGGCGCTCCTTGGCGCGATAACGGATATAACACCCACAACCCGCGATCAACCCTTCCCCTGGGTTCAATGCTTCAACAAACCTAGCAAAGAACGCAACAGATTTAAACCAAGGCCATTTCGAATCCATCACAACTACATTGGGTGCAATCTTCGTCTGCCGTCGCTGAGCCGGGGACCATGACCAGAACCTGCCAAGGGAATCGCTCTTCAGGTCAGAACGAGGCAGAGGCACTATTCCACCCCCAGAGCCTTTCCTTTGACTACTGAGGAACCTCCGAAGCTCATCTACACAGCCACATCCCTTCAACCTCCTTCACCTAAACGCACCAACAACCCCAAGCATCCGTCAGACAACCCCCAACATCCGACTCTGCCTTGGGAGTGCAAAGCCCGCCCGAGGCGGGGCACGAGGGGTGAGCTCGGTCGATCCTCAGAAAAAGCTCAGAAAAGACTCCGAGTTTTCAAGACGTGACGTGTTCAAGACCGAGGAGCGGCAATGGAATCTCAATCTCATCTCCAAACTCAGGCCTCGGTGTCCGGTTCGGGATCGGGGCAGCTCAGCCGCTTACTGAAGCTCCTGGCAGCAGGTTGTCGGCCAGCTCGCGCATCACACCCGCCTCTGAGACGTGGGCGCCCATGCTCCACAGCCAAGGGCCAAGCAAGAGCCTCTGCAGTGAAGTCAAACTCCTGTCTGAACTGGTCCTGCCAGTATATGCCGACATCCAAAGTTTCCCGCACGAGTGATACACAGCTTCTTGCGCGCCTGCATCGTAGAAAAGATCTCTTGAACTTGGCTGCCCATACCGAGCAGCTGCATGGCCTGACTGCATGATTGCAGCCGTGGAACTTCTTTTGATTCAGAGACTGTCAGTCTGGGTTGCCAGCGAAGGAAACTGTTGCAACCTCGGTGTGTGACTTGTCTGTCCGTCTACCCATCCACATATTTTTGGGACTCCGTGGAATTTCTGCTCCCCCACAAATGACAAGCTGAACAGCGACACCTCCATTAGACTCTTGGGTACATCGACAATTCCGAACGGCGACATGTCTTCACGGAGTTCATGAAAATCAAGAGCAGCGGTTTCACTCAGCGGACGTCCTACGACTGATTCTTCGTCAGACTTGATCACCGCATATGCCCAATTTTGCAACAGAGGCACATCCATGTAGAAAAAGCGCTCTACGCTCGGGTACTGCACTTTGACCGCCACCTCAGAGGCTGTCTTCCGCTCGGATCAGCTTCGTGGCCTACGGCCTACATGGGCTCCCAATGCCAAGCCTCGGTGCCGTCCGAAAGCTTCGCAAAATGCACCTAGCCACTGCGATCTAGCCAATATAAATTGCCGCTTGTGTTGCGCGCATGACCGCAGGCCACAGTCACAGCTGCAACGGCCACAACTGCCTGCGCGATGGAGGCCGCGGCGATGGCATGGGTGTCGAAATGCTCGAAGATGTCGCCTGAAAGGCATCAGAAAAGAACGTCGCATGTGAGCAGTGAAGTACCATCTGCGAAACCACACCATAATCATTATCTTATAATCAGCAGCCTTGCCTATGCAGGCTCCCAACCTTGGACAGCAAAGTCGCGCTCCTTCCTACGGGCTCTCCGGACTCCCGACTCTGGGCTTCCTCGGTGCCGTACTCCGCTTCGATGATTTCTTGGACCACTTCGAAAGGCTCCTGTTCGGTGCGTCTGAACAACTTCAGCGAGCCTTTTGTGGGCGAAGCTCTCTCCGTCTTCGAGGCGCCTGCGGGCAATCGTCGAGGAGAACGGCAAAGACCTCATCGAACCTTCCGCGCTGAATTTTGGCACATGGCTGAAAGCTTCATCCTTCCTGCCAGGTTGCTCGGCGGGGAATTGCCCCGCACCGCACAAGGTCTGCGCAGCCTCCCCAACCACATCAAGAGAAGAACATGGCACGTGTTCCGCCGAAGGTCCAACGAATTCGCCTGCCTTCACATAATAGCCCTTGAGGCTGAGCACCTAGCCGCCAGCTGAGAGAGCATGCGGCAGAGGCTTGGGAGGAGGTGGAGTGATAGGAGCCCGAGCTCGGAACCAATTCCAGCATTCTCTCTGCACAAAGCCTGTTTAGGCCTTGGCAACGCTTGGCAAAAAAACGATGCTGAGCATGGCAGATATTGCAGCTGACACCTCGCTGCCAAGGAGCGCTTGATCTCTTGCAAGCGCTGGTCGTCTGTTCCAAACCGCCTGCGGCGATTGTCGCTGTCCAGAAAACTGCTCAACGAGGTAAGTCCATCATGTAGGGATCCTCTGCGAAATCAATATTCTGAACATCCCGTTGGGTCCGAAACACGGAATATCGATGTGACATTATGTTCTTCGTTCTCCTCGCGAATTTGTTCGGGAGTTCATCCCAATGCTGAGAAAGATGCGGCCTCAGGGGCGTCACCCAGAAGGTCAGCAAGATGCTGGCCATGCCAAAGCCGAAGCGCACGCCTCAAGCACTCCGCCCTCTCACTTACCTGGACTCTCGCACTCCGCTTGGAAGTCTGCCTCGAGCCATTCCTTCTAGCCAAGACGGTGTCAGACGGTCTCAGCTCAGACGATGCTTGCTGGGTTGAAGGTGCGGAGTGCCGAGTTCTCCACCGGTCAAGGCTGAGAAGAAGCTGGTGAGAGAGTTCAGGAAGCCTCCGCATTGAAACCAAAAGCCAGAGTTGAGAGTGGCAGGAAGCGAGAGCCACCCTGACACAACGCCGTTTAAGCCCGATTTTTGCTGGCCTCTGCCTGAAGGCGACGACATGGCAACTGCTGGTGCGCGCAGCACGGAGCTTTGCAGTAAGAACTATAAGCAGCTATGAGCGATGAGCAATGCGATCAGCCTCGAAATTACGCCCATAAGCGCCACACAACGAAGGCCTCTGCCCTGTAGTTGATGCATGCGAAACACTGTAAAACCACTTTCGATGCACTTGTCTACACAAAGGCTCACAGCTGGGCTTGGGAGCCCCAGCTCCCACACGGAGGTGCTTAGCTTTGAAGCCACACAGCCGTGCTGCCCTGCGAGTGCGGCGCGGCAGAAAGGTCAGCGCGGAAGCAGCTGCCGAGACCGAGGGGCGCAAGATTTGTCGATGTGTATCTGAAGTTGATGATGTCACGAATCATGCAACGTTCTTGCAAGTGACTCGCGACGATTTGCAAAGCGGTGTAACGTTTCTTCCAAGCGTGGACGGTGCCGTTTGCCGGGCTCACAGGTGAGGCCTATCCCGAATCTTCTTGTTGAGGCCCCCAGAAAGGAACCAACCATGGCCACAGAATCACCGAGAATCCTTTTGTCCTGAGTGCAAATGTTAAGCTCCTACATGCCTTCCCGGAATTCCGATGTGGCATCATGCCATAACAAAATTACATACTAGTATGCCAATGCACAAAAAAACATACTAGTGTAGCAATGCGGTAAAGTAGCAATGAGCTCATAACTTAATCACATTTAGTAGTATACGATTCGCAAAACAGACATGGGTGCCCAGCCCGGAGAGCTCGGCATCCAGGGATGCCTTCGCCTCGGCTGCTACTTTGGCCTCAAACCTCAACTCGCCGAAAACATGCAGATTCTTGAAGCTGTCGGCTGGCGTCGGGAGTTTCTGGAGCATTGGTCATTGAAAGCTGTCGTAGAGCCTCCTAGTTGGCCTCGGCCGATCGGCCGAGGCGAAGCCTGCGGCTCTCAGGCTCCTGCATTAGAATTGCTGTGAGCTCCGGTACAGCCTCTCCAGTCCCCTCAAACCGTCACGGAGTTATGCTAAAAACTGCTGAGAATCAGGGTTACGGGTCTATGCCCATGGCCATCTGTTTGGCCCTTCACCTCGACGGCTTAGATTCTTAGATGCTTGGATGAAGCTGCAGTGGGCGTCGGGAGGACCCGCGCACTCCGAGCCAGCCTAGCCTTTCGGCTGGGACTGCCCGTTACGCACTGAGAACCGGAGTCCAGAAGCCAAGGCTCCGACAACTTCTGGGCCCTGAGACCTGACTGGCGGCTTCTCGCACGTGAACCCGTCTGGTGACTGCAGCCATGAACTACATCTGCGGTTGCAATACCATGCATGCAAGTGCGCACGTTGCATCGCAAGCGTGTTTCGACTCTCGCATGGGAATCTTGAGCATCCAGCTGGAAGATCTGTAGCAGCTTGGATGCCGCCTCCTCAGAAGCTCTTCAGGACGAGGCAACAGGTCATGTCTTCGAGTTCACAGGCCAACAGAACAGCTCCGAATAGACAGGACAGCCCCAAAAGGCCAACAGCATGCTGAGAAATGAAGCTGGCGAGCTCGGAAGCTCGAATCCTGCAACCTAGTAGGCATACACACATGCAGCAGGCTGCGGATCTGCGCTTCTGCATGCGGAGAGGCATGGCATGGCATGGCAAACATAGACTTCGGGGACAGCATGACACGAGATGCGACAGGTCCCTGACGTGCAAAGAACGACCACAAGTGCCCAGTCATGGCGCCGCACGGCCAGGCCGCTTGCCGCCTCTGGCGACAGAAGCGGTGCGTATGGCGAGACCTCGGATTGACAAAAAGCGACGGCATTGCAAGCCGCGAGCTGGCTTCGCGAAGCTTAACCGCCAGGGCTGATGTAAGTCCCGAGCTTGTTGGCGCCGCTGCTGCCTTCGCATGCAATGATGCGAGGGAATGCGAAGGTTCAAATTCGAGATGCGAGTCGCCGGGATGGACGGCCAACACTGATAAAGTATGTTATCGTAAACTACTACGTATTGGAACTACAATAGGATATGATACCAAACCACACGATGCGACAGAATGTAACATAATATGACTTATAGCATCTTCAGCCTGGCATGGCATAGTTGGGCTTTAGCTTTGGCTATGTTAGGGTATGTTTCCGTATGATATGGTATAGTGTAATCAGCCTAGTACAGCGGATCATCGCACAGCATAGAACAGTCTAGTATAGTACAGCATCACCTAGTACAGCATGGTATGGCATGGTATAGTATGGCATGGTATAGTATAGTATTGTGTCGTATAGTATAGAAAAGCATAGTATAGCATAGTCTGGTACAGTACCGTATCGTACCATACAGTAAAGTATACTTTAGTATAGCATAGTATAGCATAGTATAGTATAGTATAGTATAGTATAGTATAGTATAGTATATAGCATAGTATAATATAGTATAGTATAGTATAGCCAGTATAGCACACTGTAGCTTGGTATAGCCCAGTATTCGTATACTATAGTATAGTATAGTATCATCTAGCACTGAAGAAGATTAGTACACAGTAGCATAAAAGTATAAAGTGTAGCCTAGCATGATACCATATGTTGAGATATCGTATAAAGCACCATGTAGTATCAGCATCATGTACAGGTAGCATGATATAGTATAGTGGTGATAGCGAGAATAATGCAATACTCGAGCTAGGCTTCAAGGGCGTCTGTAAGTTGAAGCTCGTCACATCGCGCACGCACCCGAAACAAGCACCGCCAATCCACCGTTGTCTTTCGTTCGTCTTGCATCTCAAAGAGCTTCCAAGTGATGCGCTAATTGATGGCAAATGGCGAGAATGGTGGGAGCAGGGCCATAATGCTGGCGCATGGCGCACGAGGCTGAGATTTTCAAAATGCTGCTGAAGCTAGCTGCGGCGTCCGGGTCGGAGCCTCTGCCTTCTCAGCCTGTCATATCCAGTCCGCACTGTATATGACCACATGCGGCTCATCGGCGTAATCGAGGACTGGACTGCCGGTGTATACACAGCACGGCAACAACGAGAAGCGCGTGGCTAGGAGGTTGCGAGGCGATGGCTGCGCGGGACAGGACAGGCACGCGTACTTGATGCTGCCACATAACCCAACAGCTCTAGAGCAACTCCTCAAGCACATGTCAAACTCAACATGATGCCTCGACAGGTAGCGGAACTGCTCCAGGTCGTGCCGAAGCTTCCACTCGCTTCCAACATCGCCCTGATCTACGGACTAACCAGCACTTGGTGGTTGCAAAGGATGACACAGGTCAGCAATCATATCATCGAATGTGGGCGTGGCCTCTAAGACGCTGTTGGAGGGCCGCCCAGTCTCCCAGGACAAAGGGTCTAGGCGAGTGCACGGCAGTGTCCGCAGTTGGCACAACCGACGATCATCGCGTGCACCAAGGTCCAAACTTGGCATGCCGGGACGCCGCCGCACCCAGTGAATGTGCTCCAGCCTGCAAGGACGCCCGGCGCCCAACTCCACTAAGCAGCAGTGCCAGGCTCCCAGCCACTTGAAAGCTCTGTCATAGCGGCCACGCCACAGCCTGGGTGCGAGAGCTCCAAATGTCGCGATGTCCGACAAGTGTCCGAGAGCTGAGAGCCTATGGAGAGCTGAGTAGCGACAGGCCGGAGATCATCGTGCCACAGTGCAGGAGAGCCTCGCTTTCGAGGCGAGTTCACATGAACAGGTCCGGTGCCTTTCTGGCCACGGTGTTCGGGAGGTTGGCGAGCGGGGGGGAAGGAGGGAGGGAGGGAGGGAGGGAGGGAGGGAGGGAGAATCATGAAAGAGGCGCCTGAGGGCGGTGCGCGAGAAGAGTCCGAGTCCAAGAGAGTCCCAGCCTGAGCTCTGGAAGGAGGCGCTCTGAGCTCCTAGGGGCACTGAGAGTTGGACACGATGGTCACTGCAGCGCTGCAGTGCACGGGCTGGATCAATGCGGCCTGAGGGTCTCAACGGCAGAGTCTGCGCTGCCCCGCTGGCTCCACTCGGCTCCCCCGATTCTTTCGATTCTTTGAAAAGGGGACCCTCGACACTGAGCCGCAACAGCATCTACAGCGTCCTCTGCAACCCCAGCTAGCCACAGTGACCCGCCCGGGCGGGAGGGAGGGAGGGAGGGAGCAGAACAATCCCAAACTCGGCAGAGTTCTGAGAGCTGGGCCGTCAATGAAGTCATTCCTTAGACTTGCTGACTCATGCCTCCGTGATCGCTTGTCGGCATCGCGACATCTCACCCTGTAGAGCCAAGTCACAATAGATAGGACCTTGCTTGCTGGCAGTTGGAGGTCGCAGCATCTGTGCTCGGACAAAAAAGGGATCGGCTATGCCGGACAAGCCGCGAATAGAAGTGGGAGTCGCCATAGATGGTCATTGGCTGCTGCTCCGGCACCAACATGCAATGCTCCTCAACACGTTCTATCTTTCTCGGCCACATGTGGCTGAGGATGGCAAAGGACGGCAAAGGCGGCGAAAGGTCGCGCGCCTGCGGTTTCGGCTCCAACTGATGTGCACCTGACCATTGGCCGCTTCAAAGCCCAAGACATCTCGTGGCTTTGGATGCTGAGAAGATGCTCTGGGTGAGAGGCAGCAATGCCGAATGTACTGCTGGTCTTCCCGGTCGATCTGAGCTGCGTTGAGTTCGACGCCAAGCTAGGTGAAAGCTAGGTGGACCTTTGTGGACATGCCTTGCCTTGTGCTCTTTGGTCTTCACACAGCTCTCCGCGAGGCCACAGTTGCAGGGCAGGTCCTCTCGCAAGTTGACGAACTCTCCCTCTCCCTCTGCCTCGCCCTCTTTCACACGCAGACTCTCTCAGACTCCCAGTCCCACCGCGCGCCGGTGAAGATCTCCAGCTTCTCAGAGTAACCCCAGAAGGACATGCCTCAGGGCGGCCAGCGGGGCCCTCTGGGCCAAACTGCGGGCATCTCCGGGCTCTCCACAGCAGTTGAAGCCATGAAAACCACAGGCCGCCTCAAGGCCAAACGCACGGCGCGCCATGGCAGCCATCGCAGGTTCGCAGCGACCCGCCTGCCCGGGCGCAGGATCACACTGTGCTCCTCCGGTTCGCGCGACAAGAAAGTCAAGAGGTTTCAACACTTCGATTTGTACAGGTTGCAAATGTACCAACACATTCCGGTCCTTTGCCAAAGCGTGACACAAATCGATCGTCGCGGCAAACATTCACCTGCCGACAGGCTAGGGGTCCGAAGCCAAACACAAGTGCCGGCTCTGTGGAGGGCATGGTAAGGTTGGGCTTCAATCGTATGTTATATCATCGTATATTATATTACCAGAGTAGAGTAAATAGGTTTTAGTAATTTCAATCTTTGCTTCAACACTCTTCTAGCATTCAGCATTTCAGATTCGGCTGGTCGGCGTAATTTCGCAGGAAAAGTGAGGCGTGGCTTTGCAGAAGCTCAATAGAAGTGCGTACCTCTGAATCACCGAGAACTTCAACACTTCTCAATTCCATCCTGGTGGGGGAACTGCTGGAATATACAGGTCATGGAATCCCATTCCTTGGGCTGCAGACTTGTCCAGTGGAAGTGATGCAGCAAACGCACGAAGTGCATCCTCGAACCACGACTTGGGTCACAACAGACGCATGAAGCGCTTGCCGCAGAGCATCGCGCACCTCACGCAAAAAAAAAAAGCCGGACCGCAGGCAAGGGGCCATGGTGAGAGCTTACAAAGAGGGACCTGGAAGATGTCCTCCGCCACGTGAGCCACCGCGACGGCTTCGGGCGCCACTTGCTGCAACCACTTTGCAGTGTCTGGCAGCTCCCACAGCTCAGAAGCTACACTCCGATACTCCTCCTAATACAGGGGCCTTGCGAATTACCTATATTATTTTGGGGGTTCCTTATTATAATTATAGTCTAGCGGGCCCCAACACTCTATTCTAATAACTAAGGCCCCTATATTAGTCTCGCATCTTCTCCACTATTCGAGTTCATGTAAGTAACCTTCGTTGCCGTCCATGCCCTTCCCCACCTTGGCGCTCCTCGCGCGGCCACGCCTCGAAGCGTCCGTCCAGTGCAAGTTCCACAGGGCTTGAAAGTCTACGCGGCCCTTGGCAGAACTGGGCCAACCTTAGAACTTAGTGGCTGGTATGTCCGCGAAAAGGGAAACCAATAAGACTGGGAACAAACCTCGTCTTGTTTACGGAGCGTACTCCAGACATGCCGGAACTATCTGCAAGAGTGCCGCTGCCGTGCAACTGAGAGCAAAGCTGAAACTGACGGCAGACTCATCGCAGAGTCCTGCGTAAATTCGGCGACAGAAAGGCCATCACCACCACAAGCCCTGAATCATAACCAAAATACTCTGAGAAGGCACCACGAGCCACCAGATAAGACATGGGAAATGAAGGGAAGTCTGCAACGACACCCTGGAAGTCGGAGAAATTTAGGGGAGTTGACACACAGGCATCGTCTAGATGGTCTAAGTGCGATGCCGCGTCCTCCACGAGCTGCACAAACTCGGGCGTTTTGCGCACACCAGACCTCCGAAGAAGGTAGCGAATGCTGCCTCCGCGGAGTGCCACGCTCTGAGGCAGGAGCTCGATCACAAAGCCGACATGCGCATCCAGAAGGTTCTTTGCCTGGAAATCGTTCCGCTGCACTCTGTTTGTGGTCCCTTTGAATCGCCCCTAGCAGCCGTAGGTAGTACAACAAGCACACCGGCTCGACGGTGCAACCAGGTCGCCCAGGAAAAATAATCGAAGGTGCAGTTCCCACCTTTGTGCATTGAAATGTGAGCATTGGGAACCTTCCCTTCTCTGCTTCCCTTTGGGCTCCAGCTTTCTGTCTCCCCCTGCACGGTTATGTTCAAGCTCCACGCATAGTACGATGGAGCATTGCGGCCTGTCAACACCCAGCCGATCGACCCTCCAGTCATCTCCCCTGCAACCTGCGTCCGCTGGAGTGGTTGAGGCCCGGGCAGTTCATGGTGTCGGGAAGCACCAGACGTCGCCTCAGCATCTTCGCGACCTGCCAGGCGACCGCATCCATTGTGGGAGTTCTCGGAGAAGATCAGAGAAGTGCACGCCTCCACGGCAGCAGACAAGGCGGAAAAGTCGCCTTGCAGGCTTTGGCCACCGGGGTGGTCGTACGTGAGGAACCTCTCAGGGACAGAGAAGCCTGTGCCTGGCCATCCTGGCTGAAGCCTTGGCTCCAAGCCGGACTGAGGAATTGATCCGTTCGTGCCAATCGTCCAGGAACCAAACCTGGGCTGGACCCTCCCCGCAAAACGCGCATTCTGCGAACTGTCGGGCCTGTCGGTCACGCAAGAAATACTCCTGCCGCACAGTGGCCAACTGACTGGCATGCCATCATCGCGATTTCGCCGATTCGGGCCGTGCCTTCGGGTCGGCGCCATTGACGTGCGCCACAGCCGGGAGCCGACCAATCTGAGTCGCACAGGCCCAGTTGCCGACAATCCCCGTCTTCCGGGTCTGGACCATTGTGGGTGGGTCTACGGGCTAGCGGAACAAACCAAACACCAAATACACAACGAGGATCAGATATCTGTGCCGATTGCATGATCGTCCTCGACGTTTCGTTCCAGAAAGCCCATGTCGCCCTCCTGCAAAGGCCTACGATGGTGATTTGGATCGATGCCCCCAATGCAAGAATTGAAAGTCACCGCCGAGAACACAAAGCGCTTGCAGTGAACTGCCATTGGACGAGACCAAGTCCAGCAAATCACCCAGAGGCCCACGTCACAATCGAAATCCATATAGCATAGAAAAATGCAACAGTATACGTTTACCGAACTGCAAAATCGCAAAGTTGGACAACACCAACAGCAGTTTTACACCGACAAAGACCCTTTGCTTTCAACTGCCGAACCTTTCAACCCTTACTTCATGTCATAGGTGAAAATATGTTTCTCTTGCAACTCTATGGCTTTGCAATCCAAGCTCAGACGAGTGGGCATGTTGTCCGTCCTGAACACATCATCGGAAACCCGTCGAAGGCCGACAACTTCCGAACCAATGCTTCTGCTTCTGAGCACACGGACACGGCAGGTGTCTTGTAGAGGCTGCCATCGTAGGCGGGTGTCTCCATTATGTAGAAGTGAAACTGTGTCGTAGCTAGCTCCCACAAGTGTGAAGTAAGAGAAACAAAGACATCTCCCCACAACCAACACTGCAAAGCTTGGCCCGCCTTTGGGTCAAGCAAGTGCGCTCTGCGCCAGAAGAAGTTCATGCCGTGTGCGATTCGTGCTGGGTCCTGCCGGCCGCGGCCATGTTTGCCCCCTGGAGCCTGGAGCGAAAATTGAGGGCACTGCCAAGATCCGAATGGAAGCCTGCACGGCTGCGCAGGTTCAAAATTGGATTCTCCTCAGAGCTGCTGTACTCTGCCTGTCTCCATGGCCAGGCAGGCACAATGCTTTGTCGCCGTCCGAAGACCTTGTCATCGTAGCGCCCAACCTCTTCAGGCCAGGGCTACTCGGCAGGAGCCTTCGCAACGCCGAACACCGCTCTCAGACCACCACAACTAAAGGGACGTCAGCGTTCATGCGCCGCACCTCAGCCAAAGTTACACACTTCATAAAAGGATCGAATACGAAGGCATCCTGGCCGCCTGGGCCCCTTGCGATGAAGTGGTTAAAGACGCGCTGATCCTCAGTGGCAAGTCCACGCAGCCCGCACGGCTAGCCTTGGCATGGCTTGCTCGTGATGTTTGAGGGGATGGCCATACCGTCGCGCCGCACACCTGCTGAGTGCAGCTTGACACAAGCTAAAACTGCAACTTAAGCGTGTTTCAATCACTTTGCCCACAACCAGTTTTGGGTTGACAAGTAGGGAGGCTCTGGGCGAACTTGTCTTGCAAAACATGTCGCAGCTTCCTTGGGCAGCATAGAGGCAGAAGCGGAGTGTTGATGTCCCGGTGCAAACAGCTCAAGACTTAAGACTTATATGACTATCAAACTGATGCGACACCATGCTGCGCACCTCCCTGCTCCGATTGCCAATTCTCGTCCAAGAAGTCCGCAATGAGAAACCCTGGGCATCTGGAATCCCGAGAGAGAACAAATTTCACTGCTACCCGGTTTGCTGAAGTCTAGTTCCTCGCGCAAGTACAACTAGAGTCCGCTAAGCCACGTATTGGCCGAGTCGGCTTGACAAGCACGAAACCCGTGTTGATGTGGTCCTCCCGAAGAGCAGCGGCAGCCAGTATCACCGCGTGGGCTTCACACTGTCATGTTTCATGCTTGCGTTGGTTTGCCCCACGCCCCACATTTGCTCCAGCCCGAGCCTCCACGCGCACCCAGGGCTCCCAAAGGTGCTTCGCCGGGAAAAAGTGGTCGGTCATCACCTCCGAGTTCTTGCAAGGTCACCCGCTTCGACTAGCTGAAAGGTGCTGCGTCATTGGACCGTAGGAAACCAATCGGCTCGCTAGGTAACGCCGCCAGAATCCACCAGCTCAGGTGCAGTAACCAGACAAGGTCAGCTCAGGCAAAGCTGCCTCCATGTCGGCGTCCCCGAAGAATTCCTACAAGGACATCATTGCAGATTGAGTTGAGACGGTCGCAAGTTTGCGGAAGGGTCGTGACTGATATGCCTGTTTGACCCGTGCAAAAGACTGCGTGCTCGAACCTACGTAGTCCTGAACTGCTTGGGTGCTGCTCTTGCTCCGCACCGACAGTGCCTGGTTTCCTGCAAATCTGTCAGCCTTTGTCGGGTCACCCAAGAAGACGATGTCAGCGTCCACCACAAGCACGCTCAGCCCAAAATGCGTAAGCGTGAGCATCAAGTACCATCCTCAGCAGACATCACCACGTCATCCTCCAAGAGTTCAGAAGAAAGACCCGCATGCCGCAATTGCCAAGCCGCGCATCTTCCAAATGTCATCTTTCAGATCATCCTTCGAGCGGCATGGGCCAGCCTGATGTCGGTGCACGAAAACGACTAGAAAACCAGCAAGCCTTTGCACATCTTGTATCAGTCTAGCATAGGCTAGCTATTGCTGCTCCAACCCCTGCCATGGCAAGAAACCGTCTACCGTTCAAATACCGTTCAACATCCCTTTTGCAAGCCGCGCCTCGCACAGCACCGAGTTGAAACCGTACTCCTGCATGACCTGGAGACGAACTCGCTCCCCTCTGCTCCGATCGTTTCACGAGAACGGAACATCTCGAATTGTGCTCGCACGCCTTGCGCGGCAACCCTTGCGACCCTTGTCAGAGAAGTCCTCACAGTGAAAGACCCATGATGACCCATGCATGATAGGACGGCTTAACTTCCAGCAGAGTGAAGAAGCAGAAGACGCGGCAGCACAAGACTTACGAAGTACACCCGTGAAATACCATGTTCCCCATGCTCAGCTGTCAATGCAGGATAGGCATATGTAGCCGTCAGGCACATCGTCCACGCACTCCTACAGAATGTCCTTGCGTTTCTGGGTCTGTGGTTTCCGCATGTAGACAAGCACCACGAAGGGCTCGCAGCAAATCGGCTTGTCTTTGAAAGTGCGGAAGCCCGCTAAGAACCATCTAGACAATGAAGCCAAGCTCTCAATTTCATGGCCATGCAAGCATGAAGCGAGGCACGTAACAAGGGCAATGCAACGCGCCGCTACCGAAGGGCTTCAACACTGCCCGATGCGAGCAACCACCAACTCCAGGCTGTGGCTGCCAAAAACAGATGGGTGGTCAGAATCCCGAAGAGAAGGAAAGACGATTCGTGCTGGTGACAAGGGGCAACAAAGTCTGGTCGGAAGATTACAGCCACAGTTCAGGCAATCAGATTGAAGCAGCTACCATCAGCTACCATCATCGCTAAAGGCTAAAGGAATGATGTCAAAGCAATGCGCTCGACAGAAAAGGGGAGTGGTTCGATACCCTCTTGCGGTTTCAGCTCACTCCAGCCCAGGGGCACCTTGTGGGCGACTGCATCCATGGAGATGTAAGCGAAACGACGCTCCAAGTGTGGAGCCTTGGCGAAAGGCCAAAGCCCGAAATTTAAGCCTCGCACTAGCCAATACGGCGTAAGGCCGCCGCGTGCTTGCGAATAGACAGTGCCAGATTGACAGCAATGGCTGTGCGGCTGCCCTTCTCGCCTCGAGCCAGTGCGGTCTCAAGTAGCATCAAGTAGCACACTTTCATGTCGCTACGGAGCCAACAGAAGCAACCACAGCTGCCATGCCGCTCTTCGACCAGCTGCTCATGTGCTGTTCTAAACAGCTGATGCTATCGCCGAAGCTACGGAGAATCTAACGCGACAGCATTTTCGGTATTCACTGACCCACCGACGCGCCACTCTAGCACTGGGAGTTCGGATCTGCTGCTGGGGTGCTTGGATCTGCCGGCGCGCCCGTTGTCCAACTGAGGAGCACCAGCTTCTCCGGGCCTGGCGCAGCCAAGGCGGAGCAGTATCGAAAGATATCGAAAGCGTGTGGCCGCAGTGAGCGGGCGCAGGACACCGCGCTTTCAAAGTCACTTTCACAAAGTTCACAGAGCCTGGCCTGCGATTTCTTCGAGATATCGTCTCGGCAGTGGCAGCAGCATCCTGCAGATTTGCAGAGGGCACCCGTGGCTGCTGGTTCCCACAGCGGGGACAAGAGGGGCCCGGACAGGGACCCGGGTGCATCCTCTCGCTGCCTTTTCCAGAACCATGCGACTGCGCTGCGCTTCGGGCTGGAGCGAGCTGGATGCCACTCTGCCATGGTTTAGACCGTAGGCAAAAAGCATCTAATGCGAGACGGCCTGGGAGGATCAGCTGCCTGTGTTCGTAGGATATGGAAGTTGAGAGCAGCCAAGCCCGGACGTTCGAGCACCCTGAAAACCGTCACAGGAACCTCTGAGAGGGAGGGAGGGAGGGAGGGAGGGGGCGGTGGGGAGCGGGGTGAAACTTCGCCGATCTGGCCACGACGTCCACTTGACTCTCCTACGAAGCTGTAGCTGGTAGTCTTCCCCTTTGCTGCCTGGAATTCGACACGCCGAGGCCACGACAAGAACGACACAAAGGCACTTGCTGGCCTCTCTCTGACAAAAGGCTTTACTAGGCGCTGCACCAAGCATGGCTAAACATTGACGTCGCATGCGATTGCACGTCACTGATCTGCGCACAGTTATCAATTCACTTGCAACAGGGACACCACAACAAATTCGAAGAATTGCAGTTCGCCCACGCTACCTAAAACTACGTGAGTGGTTCACCGCCTCCGAAGACCTCTGGCTTCGGAATAGCAGCACCCACGCGCGAATTCAATCCGTCTGCACAGCAACCACAGAGAGACACAGAGTTGCAAGGCAGGTTTACGCATGAGGATCTTGTTTTAATCGGTCTGTGGCACACCGTGCTCAAGTCACTGTGACGACTCGCATCGCGGCTTTGGGATAAGGCCTGCACGGCACAGCCTACAGTCCTACAGCACATAACATGAAGCTGGCCACTGACGCCTGCTGCCGCAAGCTCTGACGCTTTTAGCTGCGCTCTCGCTCACAATGTTTAAGGCCGCGCTTTCGCGCGAGAGGCCACTGTGCTCCCCGAATGCAGAGGTCAAAATGTCAAGATGTCGAGATTAGATCCAGAGAGCCCAATACCCTGCCTTAGATTATAGGGGCCTTGATATTAGGGTTTAAGGTCTAATTGAGCTCGGGCCGCTGCAAAGTTTGGGAGAATCCTTTCTGGGTGCTGTACACTTCACCCGGCGCCTGCTGCCTGGCATAGCATGGCTGACCGAAGCAGGCCTTTACGGTACCGGTGAAAAATGGCTCACTTTCCGTCTTGCCTGGCCTCTGTGGGGGGGGCAGACGAATTAACTTGTCCCTTGAAAAGCCTGTAAGCGCCGACACACGGAAGGGTGGCTTGCAAATCTGTATTCTGTGCCGGACCAGGGTAGGCGACTTTGGAAGACCCAGGAACAGCCCAATCGGATGAGAGGCCCACTCACTCGCAGGGCCACTGGCAGTGAGTCACCGCCACTCACCCCGATTCTACGCAAAAGAACACCTGCCGTTTCTCCAGCGTAGACTTGAAAGTCCTCACTTCTCCTGCCCATCGCTCTCAGAAGAGCCTTTGCTGGGGATCCGCTTGTGAGAGGCGATCCGGCGATCCTCCAGAACTCAATGACCACTTCGGCTGCAGTGAGAAGTTGCATCAACGGGCCCTACACAGTCCCTGGGGTAGGTGTAGTGTCCCACGCCGTAGAACATGAAGCCTTTGCGCTCGCAGGCTCAGACTCAAAACTCCCACGCGTTGAAAGCTTTGCGAGAAAGACGAAAGCCATGAAGCACCTCAAGGCACAAATGCCGCCGCGAAGCACCCGGAAAATGCCACAGCCGAGACTAGGAAAATCCCCTTGCCCAGCTTCATGGCATCGTCTGGAGAACAATCCTTCCGGGAGTCCAAGCAGCTCCCCAAAAACATCTCCGACTGAGCAAACAAACTTCTTGAAGTGGCGCCGACGTCCTGTGAGTTGGCTGTGTCTGCATTGAAATGGAAGATTTCATCCTCAGGTCAGCACACAAAAATCTGCCTTCAAGCTGGCACCAGCATGCAGTAGTAGCATTGCCCATGTGAATTGGTGCGCCAGTGTTCATGTGCCCCATGTTTTTTGTTCCTTAGGAGCCTTGGCAATTCCTCAACGTTTTAGGTTTACTTCAGTCCCTGGACCCAGAATCCCTCAGCAAGTACAGCTTCAAGACTTTTGCTTCTTGTGAAAAACTGCCGTCCTGCTGTGGGGAAATGTGCGAAATCCTAAAGCGAGTGACGTTTGAGAGGCTGCACGTGGGCAGACTGAGGCTTGAGAATTTCCACACTGGGGTGATGTGAATTCTCGCGGGCTGAGTGATTGATATCTCAGCACTAGCCTCTAGGCAGCAGCAACGTGCCTTCGAGACACTTGCGTTTTCTGCCTCTTTGATAACGAAGGCTGCTCGCATTCTCGATGGATTCGGTTCTTTGTTACGCAAAAATGTCAGCTTCGCCGCTTCAATTTGCATGTCCACGAGAGTGCATGCTACCATGCTTTTCGATGAAACCTTTTTTTCCAAGTGTCCGTAAGCCAGCCGACAATCGGTTGGCCCAAGGCTCCCAGGGTGCCTTCGCGGTAGTGAGGCTACGACGGCTGCCTTCTGAGACAACCACTCCGCCCCAAGCTCCCTGGCCTTCGACTGCGCGGTCCAGGGCGAACACATAGCTGTAGGCCTCCTTGGGGACGATGTCGCTGAACATCTTGTTGTTCATCACCATGCACCAAGAGATCATGGTGCCGGTCACCATGAAAATCATGCCGAAGACTATGGGGGTACTCGGGCTCTTGTGGTCCAATCCGCCTCATGAGACACAACCATAAATGAACAGCTCAAACACCTGTCGGGCAATCTTCAGCAAGGGTGCCGAGGCCAAAAAGGATTGTGGCGAAGAGCGGCAAGGATAGGAAAACTGCCACTTGCGCAATTCCTCTGCACAGCATCTGGTCTTTCCGACAACTTTGAATAGCATCAGCTCACTGGCGTCCTGGTGGGCCGTGATCCGGGAAGCGCCGCGCAACGATGTCCAAAAGCACACCTGCAGGACCGGTCGGTGTCTGCGTGTAGCTGTGTCGCATTGCTCTGCCTCCCACAATCCCAGAGAGGGCCCCTCCGATGTTGAAGCAGGCGATGATGGCAGCAGCCTTGCCCAGAAGGTCTCAAAGTCGCAGCTGTAACGCAAGGAGGCTCTCAGGCCTGCGAATGCTCGAAACAGTTCAGCTCCAGCCACATGGTGAGATAGCTGAAAGCAAACCACGGCGCAGTGCCAAAAGCTCCTTTGGGACATACTGTAGGTTCAGAGAGGTTGTTGTAAAGAGGCTTGCAGACGCTACGCTGTCATACGCTGTCCTTGCCCGATGATGATAATGAACGTTGGGAGGCAGACGATGTGCCGAAGCTTCGGCCTCGAGTTTTGGGCGCCGTCGGTTTGGCCCCCGGGCGCCGTCCGCCCGGCTCTGGGGAGCGCGCGTCTCTTCACAGATGATGGCCACCATGCTCCGGGGGTCCCTCGCGCGCTGGTCGTCAACCTGCAGTTGTGGTTCAGACTTGAAGAGCAGGCACTTCCAGCGCTACTCCCCCCTTGCCGCGCCAGAAGCACGCAGAGAGTGCCCACAACTGCACTGAGAACGGCCACGATCAGCAAAGCAAACCTGGAACTCACCAGGTTGGGATGAGGGGCGGCTTGACAACAGCTGACCTGGTACCATGCAACTGGTGACGTCAGACGAGGCTCTGCCATCCCGCGACCGACATAATCTGATAAGTCGCAATGCCGGTGGCCAAAGCCGTGAAGGCCTCAAAACTCGGCTTAAGTTGGGGTACAAGCTTCTCCACACTTCGCCAGGCGGTCAAGGCTCTGTTTGCCCCACGTTTCCAGAAAACTGCAAGAAGCCGAAGGCTTTGCCACGACCTGTCAGGAATCTAAGCCATGAAGAATTCTGTCAAAGAGGACGTGGCGACGATCCCTTACATGCTCTCCCTCTCAGCTTCCCGCCATGGGTTTCGCTTTTGTCAGCGACTAAGCTGAACAGCAGCGGCTGCACGATGCCCAAGCCGACACCATTGAGAGCCTCGGGATGCACGGGCACAGGCACAGGAAGGTCAGCGACGAGGGTCTCCAGAAACTTGTGCCAAGCGACTCTGAAGAAGATCATCCAGGAGAGGCTTGGGGAGAAGGTGACCCCGACCAGCGCGGCGGCCCAGACCACCGCCCCGAGCCACACCAGCAGCGGCCTTGGCCTCAGAGGGCGCCCCCCCCCACTCAGACGCTCTCAGGAGCTCGCAAAACCTCCCAGGCGCCGGACAGCTTGTCGGCCAGGAAGCCGGACGGGAGCGCAAAGACCCTGAGCACGCAAAGCAGCGAGGCAGAGTTAGAGACTTCCTCCTGCCATCCGATTTTTCCTTCAAAGAAGAAGGCTTCAGCATTGAATTGGCCGTAGCGGTTTTTGTCGATCCCCTACGAAACACACTCGGAATCTAAGCGTTAGTACACTGGCATCGGTTTGAGCAAAGAAGAAGCGATCCAGCAAGTTTGGCAAATCGCACAAGAAGGCCGATAGATGCATGTAAATTCCGATAACTATCCGCCACCAGTTGCAGCGCTTGTAGTTGACGTTGACGATCAGGCTAAACACACGGGCCCAACGGCAAGAACCTTCGAAAGCCCAGCTCGCCTGCAGGCACCCTCATCGTCACCTATCAGTGACTTATCATCGATCACCTCCAACTTTGTTCCCACAGAGCAGCAGTCCCCGACATCTTGAAGGACCTCAAGCCAACCAAGGCAAAGTGTCGACTCGAAGATGCCCCGCACCAGGCCCAGGGAGGCCAAGTCCTCTCGGGCTCTGCGCGCTGGGCTGCGACTGGAGCATCAAAGCATCGAAAACTTCCGAGGGTCCCCCGGCGAGGCGTTGAAGTGTCTGGCAATCTCCTTGGCTGACATCTGGTGTCGCTGTCGGCTCCTGTGCCTTCCTTGACCTGAAACTGGTGTGACCCAACCCGCGAGCCGCAAGCTCGACTGAACTGTCTGGCTGGAGGGCGTGAGACAGTGGCATTCCCCAAAGTAGGGGTCTGCCCGGACAATTCCCTGAATGGAGACTGCAGACGGAGAACAAGCCCTCAAGCAACGAGTGTTCTGGCCGCAAACCAACACGCTGAAGGTCAACGGACAGGACAACGTCGACTCAAACTTGGAGCATCAAGAACTGGCCACCTCTCTTGCGGCCCTTCGGTCTCGACGAATATAGGGGCCTAAATAATTACCAATACTCTTGTGGGGGGTCGTTATTGTAATAAAAGCACGATGGACCCCGAAACCCTGTTCCACTCGAGGCCCCTACATTACTTACGTAGCCCTTCGAACCGAAGGCTTCTGCAATCTTCGTCCCAGCAGCTGTGTAAACAGCAGGCAGAACCCAGTTGTCAGTGTTCCACATGATCATGACCTGGATCCAGCTGACGTGGTGAAACACAGGGCAGACATGCGGCGTGTTGAAGCGACACACTGCTCAGGACATGGCCAGGTTGAGAACTATCATTTCCATGAGCCACCGGCGCCATGGAGTCTGGGAATCCTGAAACAGAGTACTGTAACCCACTGCTACCACGGAATGTCTACATACATTTTCAAACACATACACATACGCATACATGCATACATCCATACATACATACGTATATAGAGAGAGATATGTTTCCAGCTGGGCACCGGCGTCTCCAAAGACTCCGTTTCCGACTCCGCCGCGTGAGCTTCGGCCTGTCTCAAGCGCTGAAGATAGAAAAAAATGGGGGGGGTTCTGGATGTGCCATACCGAGTATCCTACATACGGTTTCCAGCACTCACAACTGGGACAAGCCTGGCGAGGTTCCAAGTACATCGACGACAGCACATTGGCCAAGAGGCAGGCAGATTCACCATGCCCATACTCACACTCACTCTAATTACCCAACACATCAAC
>CAJNDV010035586.1:53042-64865 GCA_905221635.1 Symbiodinium sp. CCMP2456
AGCAGTAGCAGTAGTTGCAAATCATCGTCGACGCAAAAGCAGTAAGAGCAGAGAAGCAGAAACAGGTGTGTCGTAGTAGTAGTAGTAGTAGTAGTAGTACTACTACTACTACTACTACTACTAATAGTAGTAGTAGTAGTAGTAGTAGTAGTAGTAGTACTAGTAGTAGTAGTAGTAGTAGTAGTAGTAGTAGTAGTACTAGTAGTAGTAGTGGTAGTCGTGGTAGTGGTGGTGGTGGTGGTAGTGGTAGTAGTAGCAGTAGTAGTTGTAGTAGTAGTTCTAGTCGTCGTCGTCGTAGTCGTAGTAGTACTATAAGAAGCAGTAGTAAGTAGCAGCAGTAGCAAGTAGTAGAAGCAGTGGTAGCAGTAGCAGCGGCAGCAGTGGTGGTGGTGGTTGTGGTAGTACTAGTCGTCGTCGTAGAATAGCAGCAGCGGCAGCAGTTCCTGTGTTTCTGGTACCAGTACTACATAACCGTTGCTGTTTCGAACTTTCCGAGGCGAACAACCTAGATCTGCCACCAGCATCCAGAAGCCGCAGGTAAACCCGTTGGCAAACATGCGCGTAAAATGGCAATGACCTTTATATGAGCGGAGAAATGCTTTAGAAATACTCACGTTCATCCTTACCTTAATACCACTGGTACTTGTGCCGATGCTTGAACCAGTTGCTCTAACAAGCAGGTAGGAATCTCACCTAGACATGGGTTGGGAAACCAGCAGTCAGCAAACCTTGCACCAAATCCTCAACCGAAGCCCCAAACTCAAAGCTCTACACCCCAAGCCCCAAACCCCATACTACCTCACTATTCCGTGCGCCTCCGCTCGCGCTCGCGGTAAATCCATGCCCAAGGAGATCGCTCCAGGCTGTAGGAGGAGCCAGGGTTGCGACTTGGGAATGCAATGTCGTGCAGGCATCAGGAGGCAGGTTGCACACCTAGGTGCTGCAGCTGTGAATCGGAATCTCCTTCCTGGGGGTGTCCATTCAGAGTCCATAAAACCACATCGGTGAACAGACAGGCAGACAAACGGAGAGACACTACATCCTCCATTGTGCTGTGCAATGCTACACTATACACACATACAACTAACTTGCTGTACACTAGCCTCACTACCGTCCCTTGGCTTGTCTTGCACTCCTTTCTGATTCCCAATGTTCCACTGGAGAAGGCACGTTGGTAACATACGACCTTGTACACGATAAGCCCTCCAAATCCGAAAACGAATTAAAACACAAATAGATACCCCTTACCATGCATCTTGTATCACAACTCATACATGCATATACGAACGATAATGCTAAGGCTAAGAAGAAGAATCAACATGATGATACTCATAACAATAGTCCTGGTATCGTATAGTTAATATCATATGCAATCATATGAACAACAACAGTAGCAACAATAATAGTAATAACAATAATAACAATCATCATAATCATCATGTGTAATTAGGGGTTGCGCCCGAGGGGATGGCTTTCATGCAGCCGAGCCATCAGTTTGCCTGGCTCCTGCCTTGAAAGAGTCGAAAAAATGAGGCTAGGCGGAGGACGGCCCAGGCCAGAGGGACCCTTCTTGTGATTTAGAGTTTAGGGTTTATAAATTCAAATTTAGGATTTAGGGTCTAGGGTTTTGAGTTTAGGATTTAGGGTACAGGAGGTGCTATGCGGCCCTACGCGGCGTTGGGTTATGCAAGGGCTTCAAGGCTCTGCATTTGGTGGGTTGATCCATCGACGTACATATGCGGGCGAAACGTCCAGACAAGCTCGTGCTCTTGCTTACACTATTGTCTAGCTGTCCACTAAGCCGAAGAAAGACTTATGGACCCAAACTCTCGGATCCCTAAAATCCACATCCACAGACGTAATTACGAGACAGAATGAAACAGAAATTGTCTGCCGTCGGGTTTGCGGTCTTATCGGATGTCTTATAGGATCTTTTTTGCATGCTTGGCGCTTGCGGTTTAACGGTTTTTAAGGTCTACAAGTTTCGAGTTGACGGGTAAGCCTTCAAAACTGCCAATACCAGTACAAAGACTTGCACCTGCTGAGGAACCACGGGAATGAGACATGCTTAGATTACAGTAGCAGGGGATGACCAACGGACCCTGAACAAACAAGATATGGTGAACCCTAAACTCACGAGACCACTTGAGGGATACTGGAGTCTCTAGGAAGCGGCTTCCAGTGACTTGGGGATGGCCCTTCAGGTTTAGGGTTTCGGCTGAGGGTTAGCTTTGTTGAGCTCCGCTTTCCCACCGTCCTTTCAGGGCTAAGGGCTTTCGGTTTGTGGCTGTACGGTCTAAGAGTTTAGGGTTTGAGGTTTTGAGGCGTTCAGTATTCAGCTTTCAGGGCTTTTAGGGACCGCCTTCCTGTATGAGTCCCGGTGTTGAAAAATTCTCAGATCACGCGGAGACAGGCCATCTGCTGCTGTCTGGAGGAAACTTGGAGTGGTCAGTGGGAGGCGGACAGGGTGCTATCTGCCGGAGCTTCAAAGAAATGAATGTGCGCTGAGCATCTAGGTCGTGCTTCGAACATGCATTAGCCCTTGTAGGGCGAAGTCAAAACCCAAGTATCATTCAACTGTTCGCAGGCGTTCGCAGGCGTCCTTGGCTGTTAAAGCAACCCACAATGGTTCGTCCTCCCGCGGCAGTACATAGGCTTTCCCCAAACGCTGTGTGTGCACACTCTTGGGCTCTGTCGTTCAGACTAAAAAGAGCTGATTCGTGATTAGTGACTTAGTGCAGCCCCGAGGCATGCCTGTAGCTTCACGGAAACGCGGCTCCCATTGTGGCATAGTATGCAGAGTTTGCATAATAATACCCCATTATTTACAGAGTCCTGCTCGGACCCAACCCTTCAGGGACTCACGCAGGTTTGTTGTTGGAAATTACTTTGCAGCCATGTCTGTATCCTGCCGATACACGGGCAGCGTCTTGATCGCCGCCAGTGCATGGGGGAATCATTTTCTCCGTGGTCATGAATGCCGCGGTACACGGGCCACAAGGAAAGCCAAGACGACTACGGCGAGCGCCACGACCAGGACGACCACCACGACTACCAGGAAACCACCATCAGGGGACCCCCAAGAGACCTGTCAGAGACCACCAGAAAACCACCACGACACCACCGGAAAACCACTGGGAGGCGAGGCAGAGTAAGCTTTGGGGATTTAGGACTGATACTGATGTTAAGGCTTCAGTACTGAACTCTTGATGGACAACGGGACATCACCGTACACCCCTCAAAACCCTTCCCCCATCCTTGAGATCACTACGGCTACAGGCCGAAGCCCCAAACCTCCAAACCCTAAGTCTACGAGGCACGCTCTACTTCAGGCTTCCGGCTAAGAACATACCACCTCCGTTACCCTCAACCCGAATGGAAAAGCCCTAACCCGTAAGCCTTAAGCCTTGAACCCTAATAAGCCCTTAAACCCGAAAACCCTTGATTCCAACCAACCAGCCCCCGACTGGCACTCATCTGAAGCAGGCGCCGGCGAGCCAATCGCCGGCATATCCGTTGACTATGGCAACGAGTTTTTCAGACGGGGAGCAGAGTTCCATATTCGCCACCTCCACGCTGTTGAGAGCTAAGTTGGCCTTCTTGGGGATGGGTTGGCTACCGACCTTTGCGAGTCGAATGGGGAATATGGAAGCACTCTGCTGCTATACCGTCTGACACGAGATCGTGGCACGGCCTGCTGAATGGATAACGATGACGCAGATCCTGCTAGATGGCAAATTGATTTGGCTTCGCTCTGGCTACATCGATGGTAAGGTCCGTCTATCCAAACTCTCTCATTTTGAACACCATACTCTGAAGCTAATTCTGGCCTACAGAACGCCCTAAACCCCTGTGCCCAAAACCTCAAGCCCGAAACCCTAGCCCCCAAAAGCTCAAACTTCAAATCCGAAACCTTAGTCCCAACCCAGGAGCGCACTGAACTCTATTCTGCAAAATCCTACACTAGAGTCCCCAAAACCGCAATACTACACCCCACTTTCCTAAATAACCAAAAACCGTGAACCCTAACCGAAGCACCTCAGCGGGTTCGTTCTCCACCCCTAAGCATACCCAGAACCTAGGTCACTCAACAGGCTTTCTCTCAGAGAAACCACAGACATCCAGGTGCAAGGCCTTTCTCATGCTGAGAAAATTAGCGTCCTTAGGTAAGGATGCTACTCTCTACGATCTTCTAAGTTCTTCTCAAGGGTCCTGACACTTCCATTTCTTTTCTGAGTCTAGGGCTTTGGGGGTCCACTTCACCAGGATCTGTTGAACACGATGAAGTCCGTGCAACGTTGATCCCGGGGTACGGGCTTCAGGGCTACACGGGTTTTGGGTTTTCGGTTCGGTGTTTAGTCGGAGATTGAGGGCTCAGAACGTTGGCTCGTGCTGAAACTGCCTTTGGGGGAGCGGGCTCCGCAAGTCCAGTCTAGGGAAGCTGGGAGCAGGGGCTCCAAAGTCCCAGAAGTTAAAAAGCAACATCCCTAAACCCTCAACCCTAAATACTTATACACCCTACGTACTAAGCCCGATACGCTAAACCCCAAATTCTAAATTCTAAACCACTTACTGAACCTGAGGTTTGACATACATGGGTCACCCTCAGCTTTGCCTCTGATCGTGAATACGAGAATAGATTGTAAACTTCTAAAAGAAGGGGTCTCAATAATTGGAACAGGCTTTTGGTGGTATAGTATACTATAATCACAGTAATACGGAACCCCAAAATTATATTCGTACTCATTTTGGTCCCTATGATATGGTTTCCCCCTGATGTCATGCTGTAGGTCAAGGGTTTTCGGGCCCCTTATGTCTTTGAATGACGTGTTGGACTCTTGGACTTGGACTTGAACCCTGTCTCTTTCGGATTTCTTCGTGACGTCGCAAGACTTCTGAGAACTCAGGACTGAAAGTCCTCGAACTCAGATGAGGGTCCTTGATCCAGGACATCCGAGGGCAAATGCACAAGCCTTTCCAACAGGAGACCAAATCTTCAGTTGTTTTCAAGACTGCAAAGATCTGCAGAGGCATTCGCGGGCTTCAAAGTTCGGGGTCGGTGGTTCAAACGTCTCTATTCGGGCATAAACTTAAAGGTCTAGGGTTCAGGGTGTAGGGGTTAAGGTTCAGAAATCCAAACCTCGGTCGGCTCTGAACCTCGAGGTGGAAGAAGTGCACTGCTTCGTAGGGTCTTTCCAAAACAATCAAAGGGGGCTTTAAGGCTCTAGTTATTCGTGTTTCTTGCATCGGACCGGATGTTCGAATGTAGTCCGACAGGGTGCTTCGGGCTTGAAGGCTGAAGGCGTTGTGTTGACGCCTAAAGCAGCAAGTTTCCAATTCCGCAGTCAGGAGATGCAGGCCCGATAAGTCTATAACCTCAGTTGCTTGTGCCCCAAAGGACGCTTCACCGCACAACAATCAATCAGCCATCAGGTTATGCGGCTATGTTGACGCCGACCGTCAGTAAATTGGGAACATGTGCAATCTAGACCCCGAGCTACGCCACACCGGGGGTCCCAAACCAAGACTGAAGGCCTGTAATACGGGAGCCTTAACAACTATAGTGTCACAATTAGAATAGGGCGTTGGGGTATATTTGCTATCTATAATATAGGCAACACCAAATATTTAGGCCCTAGATCAGAAGACTTGGTCGCCCAAGTGACTACGAAGTCATGAAACAGCCGGAGGTGCCTGGCTCATGACACAATGCCTTCATTCCCCAATCTGGTGGAGGAGCTGCATGGTTCAGGAATTATGGCTGAGGGTTGCTGATTTCAGGAGTCATGCAGACCCAGTGCTGCATTACCTTCGAAATCACATTTTGTGTCGTGGCGCGCGGGAGTGGGGTTCAAGGTTGCGACCCAGCAGAGCAAGATGCACGGCAGAACGATCAGATGGTGGCAAAGAGAATCAGGCGCAGAAGAAGCAGACCTTTGAACGTAAATCGTACTGGTGATACTCCCTGTGCACCTCCTTAAGGAGACTACGTAGCCACCAGTCTACTCCACTATGATCTCACCACCTTGTGGGGCTGCCGGTTCTGTAGAACCATTCATTAATCCTTACAGTAACGACTTTTAAACTATTAAAACCCTGAGCAGCCCTGTAGCTGTCCGTGTGTATAGCTCCTGTTTAACTAACACAAAAGCCAGGTTTGTGGAATCTGAACTACTCTGTGTGGCGATGCACGTTTTTGCAGTCTCGTTTGGAAGGTCAAGTACAGACAACGTTTGCGTCCACTCTCAAACAAGACTGTATTGGTGGAAACAAAAGGTGAAAAAGCAATACTGGAAAGCGAGCATGCAGACACAGCACCAATACCCAACATCATGGTGAACAAAGGGTATACCGAGACTTTAGCTGCTACCCGTGCCACAAACCCATACTGCTTCTTCAAGGGTATATCCCGGAATATGTGTCTATGTCATTTTGCTTGAAATGGTGTTTCGCTGAGCACATTTTTTACCGTGCCGGGAAATGTGTTCCAAAGCGCAAGAGTAGAACACATCTGCGGATCAACTAATCGGAAGACACAAAAAACCGACAACTCGAGATAGGGACAAGCACGTGAAGGTCAGAATGCAGGCGTTACCGCAAAGAAGGAATGGATCCGTCACTCGCAACACAAACACATCGCTCCTAAAGGGTTTATAGCCAAGTTTACGGTTCGGGGGTGATGGTCTTTGGGTTATGGTTTAGTTTTACTTTAAGGTCGCTCAGGGCTTACAGTGATCACCAGAAACTGTGAAACCAAAAGCCTGATCCTACAGTAGTAGTACAGTATAATGTGCTAAATTTCCAACATCGGCATTTTTCATTATCGTGGACCCTGAAAGAAATTTGGACATGTTCAGATCCTGCAAGTGTGCGCGATGCATAGATGAGAAATGGGGTGGATCCACATCGGCATGTCGTGAACAAACGGAAAGCGTCATCACGATGATGCGATCTCTGTAGCATCAAAACTGGCATGTTTTTGAGCACGTATGACTGTTGTTCCGTAGAAGACAACACAGACCATGGCAGCCCCTGCTCGGAGTTGAAATGCAGTAGGGCTGGAATCTCACAACGATTGTCAGTAGGTGGCGAATGCACGGCTTTGGAACAGAGGGAAAATGAAATGGACCACAGACTGTACAGGCCTGCCTGCACCAATCGTGAGCCGTGCGACGCAATCCAAGCACATTCCTGGAACCAGACGTCATGGGAAACCCAAAACCGGCCCAAAAAACCTTTTCTGAAAACACAGTTTGAAACATGCCGCTATGAGAAAACCACAGCTCGTCCCGAGAGGAACTGCTCAGGGAAGTGGGCCCTTTAAGGACGCAAGGTATAAAGGGCAGCAAAGGCAAGAAAACGAGGCGAATGGCAAACTGGGGCAAACGCAGTTAGAGTTTTCGCCGTTGCGAGGCAGAAATCGATCGAGGAGAAAACAAAAAAAAACGCCGCAAACGTGCAACGGTTCGCAAGGTGGTCTAAACAACAGGGTGCCTTTTGACTTGTAAAAGTTCCAAGAATTCCGCGTTCACCATCGGGTTTATGAGCATTTCGGGATTTCAGATTTAGGCGTTAGGGTTGTGGTTCAATCGTGAGGGGCTCTTTTAGGCACCGGCACCGCCCGGCACAAAACGATGCAACAACACGGCCTCTGGGTCCTTGCCTAACACAGAAGGCTAAATGGAATTACACTAAGGCTTTGCGGCATTTTGTAGGCAGCTGTTTAGAGTTGTACCGAGAATAATGTAACAACTAACGGTTCAGGCCCCTATACTCGACCCAACTTTATACGCTAAACCCTTTCAAGTTTTAGATTGAAGCGTGCAGGCAAACCGGAGAACAAGGCTAAGGATTCCCTGGAAATCAAGTTCTGACCCAGATCGTGTCATGATCTGTGGTGGGATCAAGTTTTGACTCGAGGCTAAATGCTGGTTCGGTATGAATATGTATGAACCCCACAGGAGGTTCAGGGTGTAAGAGTTCAGACTTCAGGACCATGCATGTCGGTTCTTGGCAGCATGACGGCGGTCTTGGACAAATGAGAACCGAAGCCCACACAGGTATTTTCAAACTAGGGGTACATACAATTTTTATATCATAGGCCTCGCATGCCGACAACTAATATCCCTTGGACTATACCATAACATTTCGAAATGAAACTGAGATCTGGCTGGCCCTACCCAGAGAACCGAAAACGTACTCATAAGGAAGGATATGTAAGCTTTGGCATATCCTCAGCTTTTTCTGGATCCTGTCCGTGTATCTGCATATTATATGATCTTGGAAGATTTGTGTACACGTCAGTGTAAACGATCACCTAGGCCACCATGGCTTGCAGTTTCCGCAGTTACATTTGCTGCAGGAATCACGTTGGCCATTAGTGAAGATGCTGCGTTCTAACACTACGCTTTGAAATGCGATGCACCAAACATCCTGCAGGACAGCACCCTGCCTGAGGCCAACAGTTCCATAAGAAAGCTCTCCAAATGCTGCCGTTCGGATGTCCAAGCTCGAAGCAGCAGCTGCAGCTGTCACGTATCCCAATTTAGTGGTCAGGAGCTCCATTTAGAAGGCAGAGTAATTACCAATGTCATTCTCAGGGTTCATTCTTAATATACTATAACCTACCCGGCCCAAAACCCCTGCTCTGATTATCAAGGCTCCTAGATCTTGTAGGGTTGCCACTTCTGCAGAGGCTCAACCAAGAACATCTTTGGGCTTAGGGGGTTCGGATTTTAGGAATTGGATATGGCCGTCGAACAACCTTTCAAACTTATATGTTGCACTACACCCTGCACATTAACACCTCAAACCCTGAACCCAATGCCCTGCACCGTAAAGATGAGATCTCGATCCAATTCTCGAAAAGCAGAACCTGCTCAAAGCTTCTCCGCCGCGCTTCTTGTGTCGCTGCTATGCTTTGTGAGATCTGCCGCGGGGCCCTTCTTCGGACGACACTTCACAAATCCGTCCTCTGCACGATGCTGCTAACTTGAAATTGAGCAACTTCCAGCACACCCGACAATGGGGCTGCTGCTAAAATGCTGCAACGAATACTATGACAGTGGTAATGAGCGGGAGCAGTATTGGACGTCACCATGATCAAGCAACAGATAATGTCGTGAGCCATGACAATATCAAAACGAATGGGCATGGTATTTTTCTTACAGCGAAATATGATGGTGAAAAGGGGAATGAACCATGGTGTGTCAAAAGGTAAGCAGCAGGAAGAGGGCGAAGCTGACAGGGAGCATGATCATAATGGGGAAAACCTCCTCTCGACGACGTGGACGATGATGATGATAGCTTCTAGACTCTAGACTTTTCGCATTTACGAATTCGGTCTCTGGGATTCGGGGTCTTGCCATGTTGGCGGTAAGGAGGAGGGACAGGAGGATGGTGATTGCGTGCTGCTGCTTGAAACTAAGTCGCTACTGAGAAGCTCGTTTCAAGAGTCTAGAGGCTTGGGGTGTCGGATTTCCGGTGCTGCAATGGAGGATACAAGCAGACTGAACCCTAAACTAAACACCGAAACCCCTCAACCCTAAATCCTGAACCCCAAAACCGTTAACCCTACGCAGACTTCACCAAGCCGTACTCCCAACGGCCTTAGCTTACGAGCCCGAGACTGTCTCTCTACTAGCTACTTGGGATGGGCGTCGTTGGTGTCAGTGTTTAGGGTACTAGCTTCTTAGCATGTAATTTAGATGTGCTCGAGAGAGGACAGGTGACAGGAGTTGCAGCTTTGAAAAAGGCTTGCTGCGGTTACATGCAATGTCGCAGAAACCGAGCGATTGCGAAGGATTTGGATCTTGCGCATCGGTTTAACGCTAGGGACTCAGCAATCTGTGTGCAGCTTCATCACACTTAGGTTTTTGAGGGAAATCACGGACCCCCGGTGAACAGTAGGGTTTTCCGTAGATGATCATCAATACCCTGAAGAGGACACCCTGAATTTTCAAACCTGGTTTTCCTCTCAATCTTGGAGCTCTAAACCCCAACCTTAACATAAACGCTTAGCCCTTAAACCCGAAAACTTAAAACCCCAAGCAGCAAACCGCTAACAATTCGACCTCAAACCCCAAGCCGTTTCGAAAAGCCCCGAAGGTTCAGATCTCACGGATGTCTCGAAATCAAAGATGGTCGGTGCAGCTGTCAACCGGCATCGGGTGCGCCTGCAGGCGACTGAGAAGGGTTTCAGGCTTTAGGGCAAGGGCTGTATTGCTTCTAAGAGCTCCACAACCTGAAACTCTCCAACGAACAATCTAGTCCCAGGGCTCCAGCTACATAAATAGTGCAGTAGGTTCCTGGTCATGTATGATGTTGCTCACAGTTCTCGGCTTCGTAGGTTTATCTTTAGGATTTAGGGTTTTGAGGTATAGCCGGGTTCCTGACTCCCTCCAGCTTCTGCATCCGACGGCGTGCCTGCGTTTTGAACTTCAGACGACTGCCAGCGCTAGCTGTCACCGCACGGCACCCCGGCGCCTGCTCGCGGATTGGGGATTTATCGGTGTAGGAGGCGGGCCGAAAGCAGCAGATCAACACAAGTTTGCACTGCAGGTTTCTGGAGCCATTGCAGGGAACCGAAAGAATCGGATCCTTAACCAAAGCTTGCGGATCGGAGTTCACGGGTTCAGGCCTCGGGTTTTTTGTTCCAGTTGGCTAATGCCTCCGGAGGAGATGGAGTTCAAATTTCAAAATAAGAAGGCTTCGAGGACGAGCCTGTTCTGATTCTGGCTATGTTCGAGGACTTGAGCAGTGGAGGCCTAGTGTCTAGGTCTCACAAGATTTTTCAGGAGAGTGCTCTTGCATAACGTCGCTGATATCAGCAGAAGAGCATGTGGACTAGAACCTTAAGCCGCTAGGAGAAGAGTGACATCCTCTTCTGGACAAGCAAGAAAGCGGCTCTCATTTCGACAAGCCTACAATACAAATCAAACAGTTGCGGTTGCTTCCCTCCACGCTTCACGAACGCAAGGACACTTTCGCTCAACACCTCCGTGTACGACATCGCGCCTCTGCAACATCAGCGCAGCCAAACCTCCTAAAGCGACCACCTCTGCTGCGGCTGTAGCTTCGGCTTTCGGACCCTGAAACCGTAAACCCTTACCTTAGATCCCAATGCTACAAAGCGTTTAAGGCAAAAGCCCGACATCCAAAGCTCTAAACTCCTAGCCTCAATTTAGGAGGTTTTGGGGCATGTCGTGGGGAGTAGGGGAGTACAAACTAAGCATCGAAGCACGAGCTGCCACGAAAAGACTGCAAGCCACGTACTGCTTGAATACCCTCCATGCAGGCTTGGGGATTTCGGTTTTTACTGTTGGCACAGTCAAGGATTTAGGATTCAAGCTTGGTGTTCGGGGTGTAGGGCTGAGGGTAACAGGGTAAGGATTTGTACTCGGAGCTTTGAAACTCCTGAGGCCCGAACACTCTTGATGGAAGCAGCCTGGAATCACAACCCTCATCCCTACCCGTCAATAACTCTAAACTTCACCCACAAACCAGCAAAGCCAAAGCCTCGAATTTCCTGGAACCCTGGGTCACCAGCTTGACGAACCCCGGAAGCCCGAGTATGTGGCAGCGGTGTCATCATCAAAACTTGTGCAGAGGGCCCACCATTACTATTGAATTGACTTGTTGAGAAAGGGTTCTAGACACATATACCCACCTATCTACCTGTGTATCTATCTACCTATCCATGTGTATATGTGTGTGTATGTGTATGTACGCATGTATGCATGTATGTATGTATAAATATATATATATATATATGTATATATATATATACACATGTGTCCATATATATATATATATATGAGCGTT
>CAJNDV010035586.1:70152-81128 GCA_905221635.1 Symbiodinium sp. CCMP2456
GGACCCTAAGGAATAATATTGGTAATCTTCTAGGCTTCTACAGTAAGAAGTAGAACAGGGTTCCTCGAAGGGTAGCATAGGGGCTCCTTCAAGGAATCTTTTCGTGCAGCGTGGAGGATGAATGTAAGGACCTCCATGATTGGGATTTAGTATACTGATATGGGGACTATATGGGGACGAATGGATTTGGAGACGAGACTGCATGTAGTCTGGAGACAGATTCATTTCTCGCAGCGCAATTTCACGCACCAGCAGTTCCCAGAAGTGTGAGGAAAGCGACAAGCTGTGACAAGCTCCTTCTCCGAAGTAAAGCTGCACCCGAAACCCGCAAGTCACCCCAACTACTTCAGGCCTCAACACTCCAAGAGCCTGCAAGCAAGCCGCTCTAAGCCGCAAAATTCTGGAACCCAGACCCAAAAATCATGCAGCCCTAAACCCTTCCTAAGTCTAACAGTCTAGCCAGACCCTCAAACCCGAAAGCGATAAGATGTTCTCTAAACCTTTAGGCTTCCTACCTGGATGCCAATCAAATACCAAAGGTCCTCGCCCGTCCTGCATGGACAACTTGGGGTTTGCGGTTTTTGCATTCGAGGCTTGGGATCACCTACGAGGGCTTAAAGTTTGTGATGTGGGAAGAGGCTTTTGGGATGAAGGGCTCTGGGGCAAAGTTTGGGGTTTGAAGCTTCAAAGTTGATTCAGTGTTGAGGGCATGTTTCCCGGAATTGTTCTCAAGCTGTAAGAGACAGACGCGCTACAGTAGCTCGTGGACTTGTGCAGGTTCGGACTGTTCGGATGTCTTCGTACTGACCACCTTGCGGCAACTGCACAATCCGGGGGGGGGGGAATGACTCTGGGTTTCTTGGCTTTGGGATTCGGGGATAATCGCTCGACTTGAGCCCGACAGATAAAAGCAATCCTGAGGCCATATTCGAATCCTAACTGTCACCATCGCAAACAGCACGCGGGACCAGACGGATGTTAAACGCTGGCTAAGCCCGAAACCCAAGACCCCGAAACGCAAACCCTAAACCTACATGTGAAGCTGGCAAGAACCGAACCTATGTGGCTCCTAGTCTCTCGTGCCACCGTCAGGCCCCGCACGTCCAACCTGTCTCCAGATTCAGATAATGATAAGGGATTGGAGGATTTGAGGGTGCGGCGTTAGAGGTGCAGGTTGTTTACCATAGCTTCTCAAAGCTAGGGGAACCTCATCTAGGGCTGCTTCCGACAAGCGTCCTGATGTGCTGTTGGGTCCAGATCTGAACCTAAATTGCTAAAACGCCAAGCTACAAACCCTAAACACACAAAAGCCTACAACTTTCAAGCACCACAGGCTGAAGCTAAAGTGCTAGCACCCCAAAACTGCCAAGCCTAAACCTCTAATATCCCCAACCCTGGAAGCCAGAGATCGTAAGTCCTGAACTCTACTGTTCGGGTCTGGGGCTTGGTTAGGATCCTATAATCCCCTAAACCCCAAACCCCTAAGCCCTGAAAGCTCAAGTTGGAAGGGTCTGAGGCTCAGGTCTTGTCTAATAGAGACGGCCTTCGGGCTAAACACCCTTCGAATACGGTTTTCGCGGTGAAGGGGTACGACAATAAGGAACCCTAAAGAATAGTAACCATTACTGTGGTTGAGTCTTCCGCCCCTTTTTCCGTATATTAAACTGTATGAACACTAGACTCTCTGTGTAGACACGACGGTTAAGATCGAAGCCTGAACAAGTAGATTTGGGTGTAGGGTTGCGGTTAGGGTTTACACTTTCAATCCTGCAGTAGACCATTTAAAGCTAGTAGCGGGAAAGTTCTGCTGGGTGTCTACGACTCAGGGTTTCGGGCATCCCATACGATTCCTGGCAAAACCCTTAGGCAAGAATGCCAAACACGAAGCTCAGACCGAGACGCAGACAGTCTGTGCAATCCGACGCACAGTGTCACAGTTCAACTTCTTCATGTCCATGTGCTCAAAACCCGATAAGAACACTTGACAGACCAGAGCACTTACATCCACCCTAAACATTACACCCCAAACCGCAAGCCCCATGCCTCTAAACCTTGGAACTTGTAACCTTGCAAGGATACTTCATTTAGCCCCTTAAAACCCTTTATTGCAAACACACACATAAAACACATTGCGTTCTAACAACAAGACGTCTAGAAAAGAAAACCGAGAACTTATCCCAAAACTCACCCATCTGAGCTCTCCAACAGGTTCAGAAAGAGCTCCCCGGACTTCTTGCGGTTCGGTATGACGGCAGTGAAGGGCGCGCCTCCCGAAGGCCCGAAGGCAGGGGGAAAATCGGCATTAGAATGCACCTGATTCCTTAAAGACTTCGCTGTATGTCCTTCGACAGGTGGGGTTGCGAGGGGTTGAGATGGAGTTTTCGGCTTCGGGTAGCCTCCGACAGAAGGCTTGGGAGAGTGCTTGATGGTTCCCTGGTCCGCGAACATACAAACCTCGTTACAGTGGAATTTCTTCTTGCTCAAAATTCCAACCTGTCAGCTGCTGAGCTACTGAGCCTTATCTGCGCCTGCCCCGTGAACTGCAAATCGTCCTAAACCTGGTCGTTGGACTAATGATTTGTGGCCAGGCTGCTTCGAAGTTAAGGGGCAAGTCTGACAGGTACACTTTTAAAGTGCAGGGTCTTCGCTTCCTCGTCCTTGGACCGCTTTCCAGCAAAGTCCTCATGTTGGGACCATGCTGTTTAAGGATAAGTGATCTGTGGACTCTATCCGTGAAAGATTGGCGCTTCCCTCTGATAACCCTTCCTGCTTTGGGGTGTCTCTTGGGAACTATAGCATGGAAGCCCCCACAGCGTCTGAGCCTAATCAAATCTCGCAAACCCTCCTGGATGCTCGGGGCTCGCCCTGACCCCCAAACCCCTATAGGCCCTAAACCGTAAGCGGTAAACTCTAAACGTTAAACCCTGTGTTCTCCTTTGGCGATGTCTTGGTCAGGAAAAGCATCACAGCAAGCAGTCAACGGTTTGGAGCCAGGACACTGCAACCCGACTATTGGGGTTCAGGGGATTAGGGGTGTTCGGAGTAACGGGTTTTAGGAATTTAGGGGGTTTAGGGAGTTTTGGTTAGGGTTCAGGGGATTAGGAGAGGGGGTCTACAGAGTTTATAGGGTTCGGGGGCGTATGATTTTCTAGGAGCCCAAGGATTCAATCCAGAATCTCTTCCTCAGCATAATCGAGGGCCTTAATAGTTAGAACTTAGAACGGGGTTTGCGGGTAAAGGATACTATCATTTCAATAAGGAGCCCCCAAAAGAGTTTAGGTAATTATTAAGGCCCCTAGCTTATGGGGACTCGGGAGCCCCTCTGAAACCCTAAACCCTGAACCATACATCCAAACCTTAAACCCCAAAACCCCCAAAGCCCCAAAGCCCTAAAGCCACAAAAACCCTAAAAACCGAAACCATGAGGTATCTCTGACGCTGAGCCTCTTAAACCCCGTTCACGTGGCCTACCTGAAAATCGAACCCGAATCTGTCCTGGTTCAGGGCTCTGGGGCTTTAGCCTTGCGGACTTGAGACTTACTGACTCTGCCTCTGTCTGCTTCTCCGTCTTTTTGGGCTGGGCGTCCCGGGTGTGGAGCTTCGAGGATTAAGCTCAATAAGGGTTCAGGGTCCAGGTGTATGCCAGTTTTAGGGTTTCAGGGCCTTGGTTTTCCATAGTCCAGGTGTAGCATCTTGACTCGACAGTAATTCTAAATGCCTTTGCCCTTCACTGCGTCCAGGAGCTGCTTTGTCTGAGGGTCAAGCATCCCCAGTGCATCCATCGCAAAAAACCATATGCCGATGACTGTTATTGTCATCCCAGGAAGCAGTGCATAGAAGATTCCGTTGTTGACCTGAGCATCACGGCTCGGGTTCTTCGGCTCTGATTCCTGAAACCTCAAACCTTTGGGTGCAGAGTATTTAGTTTCAAGATCGGCTCTGGATCTCTGAAATTTATACAAAGCGGCTGATGGAAAAAACTATGAATATCGACAGAGGAACCTATTGCACTGATCAACTCTGTGATTGGTCATATGTAAGCGGCATAGCCGAGTTGGTCAACTTACTTGTGAACACCGCGAATAAGCCTTGAGAAGTCTTGATCTTACGGCAGAACAAGAGAAATTAAACAACATCTCGCGCGGATAAACCTCTATGAACTTGTCACAGATTTACAAGAGCTTGAGAAAGTCGCTTGTTTTCGCGTCTCAGTGACAGGCAGACAACTACTTGATTTCTGACACTGTACATGTGCAGCCTTTGCTGGGCCTGGCGTGCACATTGACAGAACCGCACCGAACCATAGATATAGCTTTCTTCCTCATAAAGATGGCTGAGGTCTTAGTCACTAGTCGTCACATGGGTAGTTTATTCCTCTGCCTTAGGCGATATTCATAGACGGCACACTCTTCTGCGGTGATGCGGCTATATGTAAGAATCCCAAGACGCAGTTGGGGCGGTTTGCAGTACGAACACAAGAATATGCATATGTTTGGGTGCTTGCTCATGTAGTCACTCTGAGTGATTTTAATGGACTCATAGTGCGGAGAACAATTCAAGTAACTGAATTATTGTTGTGGTCCAGTGGTGCACCGCAGCATGAAACTCTTCACCATTGCATTCATTTGCAGGTTACGTGAGATGAGATGTTGCTTAGCTTGTCGGGGCGTGGCTACCCTGTGCTGCAATTTCCCAAGAACCACGGCTGGGTTCCCACCCGGAACCGTTCCGCTTCTGGTTTATTCCTGTGCTAGGGTATATTTACCGTGGAGATCATTCGTGCAAGGGCTATTGCAACTCTTGCCATTGCTAGAACTACTGCTTCTGTTAGTGATGCTCATTGACAGCATTGACACCTTTATCACAATTCCCTCCCATAAACTCTGTGAGTATATCCAAGTGACAGACTGATCGGCCTCTAGCTCCTTCTTGTATCGTTTGGTCATCTGCACTCGCACGAAATTCAGCTCGTCAGGCAGAAGCTCATCACCTCGGGGCGAAGGGGGGCAGTGGATCAGATGTCGTGAAGGGGGCGATTTTCAGATCTATATATGGGGTTTTGGTGGTTCTGCTTTCTTCATGGGCTTTGTCCTCGGCCATCAGTCTAAACGCAGGAAAACCTGGAACCAAAAGGACACTCACACTTCGGGAAGAAGTGTCCAGGTTGCTTCAACAATCGCCCAGCCGCGAGCATGTCAATGTTACTAGTACGTACTTTCAGGCCCAAAAACTGTCCCTCAACACGGACCCTTACAAAGTAGTAGACTGAAAAGAACATGACATTGTAATATGGTCCCTTGATAATCCTTGATATGGACCCTGAAAATGCCCGGATAGGATCCTCACTGTCCCCAACACTGACAGTAGCACCCATAACGATCCCGCTGGTTTACCCCAGGTCCTAGAGTCCTAGAGCTGGAGCTTTGGGCGTGGACACGCATCTCAGCCACAAAACCCTGGAGCCACATCTGTCAAGGTGCAGCAGACACAGCTGTGACACGTCTAATTTCGGGAAGACAGTGGCAGTTCAACCTGGAGTCACATCACAACGAGAATACATGAAGAATGAAGCCTCCATGAGTTCCTACACTACCAAGCCAACCATGCAAACCTTTGCTTGTCAAGCTGCCCATGATCGAGTTGTAAGCGCCCACCAGCTCTTGAAATCTCTCTGCCGCTTCGGGGTCATTAGGATTCACGTCGGGATGCTCAGTCTGCACCCGCTTGCGAAAGAGTTTCCTGGACTTTTGGTAAGGTGCAAGGCTATAAAACCACATTACCATAAGAAACCAGCGTTGGAGGGACTCCATACCCCCTGAACTGCGAGATCCTTTGGTTCACGTGCTTTTGTTGGGCTTTCGTCTTCATTCACAAGAGGCCTAGACTAGAAGCCTCGATGAGATTGTGGCTTTGGGATTTGAGGCAGAGTTCGGGTTGAAGCTCCAAAAGAAAAACGAATATAAAGGAGCGTCCTGATTTCCGCCTTCTCCGTGCCGCGTTTTACGCCAAACAAGTCGAAAGGGTTCGGCTCGTTGGGCAATCTGAGCGGATTCTTGCTCGCAGAGCGTGGAATTCGTACCACTTTGGCAGGAGGGGCCGGCCCAGTGAAGGCTGGAAAGTCACACAAGCAGTAGAGCCACCACAGAACAGACAGAGGAACGATGGCGCTGCGCATGGCGCGTAACTTGCTTCCGGAAAGCCGTGCGCCCTTCTTGGTCTAAGAACTAGACACGCTTTCGGGCGTAAGTGTTTCGCGAATTAGCGATAGAGCTACCGGTGCTGTGCTGTTACTCTTGGCCTGAATGCAAACGGACCATTTCATGCCCATGACCACGACTGTACTCGGTTCGTGCTGTTATCAGATGTTCTCGAACCCCAAGGCCGCCCCTCAAAAATAGCTTGCCGAAATCTCGCTGTGCCCCTGTCTAGAACCCAAAACTCTAAACCCTCACAAACTCTTCTCTAAACCGGAAACCGTAAGACCGCAAAACCCTACAACCCCTGTCCTAACCCTAAACCACGGCCTACGGCCTCAAGGCCCTCATTGGCTCCTGTTAGTTGCGCCCCGAGTCTATCCTCGAGGCTCTCGAGCCGAGATCAGAATGAAGCTTCGGTTCACGGGGGTGTTAGGGTACTTACTGTAAGGGTTTCGATAACGGTTACTCTGAGGGAATTATACAGATTTTGGTGTAGGACATGCATGGTCCATATGGCTCAGGGTTGGTGTAAGTCTTTCTAGGGTGTGTTGGGGTGTTACAAGATATGAATGTCGGGGCCGATGTAAACAATCCTTTCATTAGAGTTGTTAGGGTATCAGAGAAATCTTACGTCGTCTTCGTTCAGGGAACCCGTGGTCAAGAAGCTTAGCATCTTGCGCGAAAAATCCACCAGAAAGAAAACCTAGATCCGAAACATCAGACCCTACGAACGGACGGTTAGCCACCTTCTCAAACCCAACAACGTTTCAGGGCCCTGCACTCGAAATCCCGCGACGCCTGTACTATATCCCTTGAACAAAAGCTGGTGCATTAACCAGGGGTCGACATCAAGGTGCTTCGAAAGCTTAAATTTACATGAACCGAGCTTTTGAGGTTTCGCACGAACCCCACATCTCGTGAAACACGTCTGGGATTTACGGCTTGAGGGCTTAGGGGATTTACACATGAGAATCTGGGACTCTACTGCCTGGACCAGTTCTCCTCAGCAGACACCTGCGAAGACACACACACACACAATATATATATATATATCCCGAATACAAGCCTCAAAGTCCTGAACCCCGAAGCCTGCACAGTAAACCCTAATACCGTGAAGCAAACTCGATGCCTAAACCGAGTAGTATGCTTCAGTAATAACTGAGACTATCACAAGAGTTCCTCAGCATGCACTAGGGAATTAGGGTTAGACGGTTAGACTTTGTGCAGGCTAAGCTTTCGAATTACACAGGGATTCACAGTAAACACCTCATAAAGGTTTAAGTTCAAGCACGATGTTTGAAAGACCAAGCAAATGCTAGAATGCTAGAACTCCAAGAGCCTGTCTGGCTTGCAATTCGCAGGTTCATCAAGTCGTGCGGATCCATGTCGACCCCCTGTCGCTGCAGTTGGGGGTCATTAGGAGTTCAACCCGAAACATGTCTCGGGTGCATGGGAGTTTAGACTGGTTTAGACATCCTGAGCAGGCTGCTTTCTCTTACATCGAAGACCCTAATAGGGCCGGGAGCCCAACACTCCTTAGCTTTTCTAGCTGACTTGCAATGTCCTTTCAACGATCCCTCTAAAAGGATGTCTAAGGTATCTGGCTTTGATTTCTGCATGATCTAACGTGCAACCTATTCGGAAGTGACTCTGGGGTTCCGGAACTGTGAAAGGCCGACTCTTGATTCTGTTGGTTCTTTCAACAAAGGCTATGACGAAGCATCAATCAAAACCTGGGATCCTAATCATGAAAGTGGGCACTGCTAGCATATGCACGAAACAATTCCCTCCGCAGGGTCATTCGGATGTGCCTGATTGAGGAAACGGCAGTTGACGCCGAGGATTTCGCTCCTGGCCGCATCATAAAGCAACATCCCTCAGAGTTGAGGGTTCGAAGATTAGTCAACTTTAGGGTTTAGGTTGCGGCATCAACTCATCAACTTTCATGGCCGGTTGCATGTCATTGGGCCTCAACCTGTCAACCCTGCTCTGTACTGCCCATCTTCCACGCCTACGACATCTGTGAACACATTCCCCTGAACAGACTCCCGGTCAAGCCTGGTTCCGGTGTAGGACGGTGCTGTGGCATGTACGCAAGCGATTTGAAGCTCAGGCTCCGTATTTCTGAGGGAATCGCCGGCTGGAGCGGTAGCTATTGCTGACTCAGATCAAGAAAACTTGCTCCACCGGCTTGGGGTTTAGACTCGGGCCTTGCAAGGTTGGCTGTGTGTTGGTCCCTCACCGGCCTTAAGTATCCAGTCATAGTCTCGAACTCTTTGGACACGGCGACGAGCGGATAGTCCTCTCCTGGTAGATAAAACGGTGGAACTGAGATGGGAAACACTGAGACACAGCTCGGGATTCGAAGCCCTAATCCCTGAACCGCTTAACACCCAAACCCTGAAAACCTCCAAACACCATTTGGTCTAGGGCTCATCGGGGTGTCGGCTTGCGGACCTCATATGGCAAGCTTCCTCTGATTCAGGTCTTCGGCTTGGGAGGTTCCTCGTTCCCAAACGTCATGCAGCTGCACCTTTACTAAGCACGCCACCTACAAAGAACTATCCAAAACCTCTCCGTAACTCCCAAGACAAGGTCCCGAATCCTACACCCGAAACCAAAAACTTTTGGCCCAAAGCGTCTCTCCGTAATTGCCAACACAGTGTCCAGGTTGAGCTAAAACAACCCGTGCCTCCGCAGCCTGAGGTCCCTCGCGAATCTGAGTCTGCCACGCTCCCGCAACCCTTGCCGGAGCCACGAAGCCATGAAGCCTCAACGCCCCCCCCCCCCCCCCCCGCAAAAGGAATTCCGGAGAGGTCCTTTCGGGTTCGCGATGGTGACGCAAAATTTGCAGTCTTGGACTGCAGATTTGAAGGCCTCCGCGGGCAAACGACGCTTGGTAGTTGAGTTTCCGGCAGTTTGCCCCACCTTTGAGATGCTGTGGAGCACGAGACCAGAAACTGTGTTGTCTTTCGTTGGTGGTTTCTTGACTTGGTGTTCGCAGGTTTGAGAAGGATGTGTAGGTGACTGGTTCCTGAACATCCCTGTGCCATCCTCGCAGATACCATTCTGCAGACACCGCAAACCTAAACCTCTTAAACCCCCAAAAGCGGACACCATACAACAAACCCCTTGACTCTACGAAGTCCCAAGTTCTGATTTAGGACATATCTGACGTCCTGAAAAGATGATGAGATGCTGCAAGCCTCAAATCTTGAACACTTAAACGACCTTCAACCCTCAACCCTGTCGTCAGGAAGCCCGAGAGAAAACCTGTGTAGCACCAAGAAAACATCACTACTACCGTATTACTAGAATCGAAGCTTTCTTTTCGGAAGATCTGAACAGCGACATTCCGCACCGCAGTTTAGTGTCTGCTGTGTTGCTTTTAGTGCTTGCGGTAAGAGGGTCTTAGTGTTTAGGCGTTGGGGCTAATCGGGTCTCACAGCTGTATATAGAGATGTATAGAGTTCAGGCAGGGCTTGCAGGGTTTAGGGAACGGGGGTCAGGGTTTCGGGAGGGATAATTGTCAGAAGTTTCTTCCTGCAACCACACATAGCTAATCCCTACCCCTAAACCTTAACTTGGTGTAGGGTTTCGGGCGTAGGGTTGCAACTTCAAGAATTTCGAAGGCTCTGCAAGTCTTGATTGACAAAAAGGTTTACGGAAGCGTCAGTGTCATAAGGTAATGTTGCAGCTACTGTCGGATAACATAAAACTAGAGGCGTTCCTGCGTCAAGGCAACCCTTACTGTAGGCATTCCAACGAATCATGCTGGCACGTGTTGCTCGTGGAGGTTCGCATAGCCACAGACCCCAAAACCACATAAACCCTAAAAGCCCCAAGCCCCAAACCCTAAGTGCTCGATTAAACCTGCGCCTGCGACACGATCGCCTCGTTAACGGCGGCGAGCAACTCGTCGTCAACGCAGCCGGCGGCCTCGGGTCGAAAGTTCCCGGCGTTCCCTAAGCAAAGCTTAAAGTGCCCTAAAACCAAAATCGTCAGCCCTAGATCCCATAAACCCTGACCGCTACAATGCTACACGTCCCGAACTTGTGCTGTGGGTGCAGTGTTCAGGGGTGGAGCTTAAACGACCAGGCTTAAACAGGTTCGCCGCCATCCATCTGTACAAGAAACATACCTGATCCCTGCAAGCTTGGAAGGCTATTGGAGAAGCCATAGAACCCTGCCAACCCCTAAACCCCTGAAGCCCTACATCAGAATCTTTATAGAACCCCGTGCCGAAGAAATTCAAACACAAAAACCCAAGGCCATAAACCCCAGAACTCCAAAGTCACAGACCCTAAAGCCCAAGAACCCCAAAGCTCTAAACCGCAGCACCCTGAAACATCACCACACACCAGAAACCCACTGCTGTAAAAATTCAAACCCCCAAAACCTGAAGCCCTAGAACTGAAGCCCTAAGAACCAGAACCCTGCAGCGCTAAAATCTAGAGCCCTGAACCACAAAACGGAAGCCCTAGACCCTAGACACTATCATCTTTGGAGCACACATATTCTGATTTTGTAAGCAGGATCCAGTGACCATTTAGTGATTCCAAATAGCACATGTTCAGAGGTCAGTAACTTTTCTCCATGACTATCGAATGAATCAAAGGACCTGTCAGTGATCGAGTTTCAAGCATTTTCAGTGACTTGCGGCCAGGCCCTCTTTGGGCCGGGAGGGTCCGAGGGGGGCAGGGGCCCCAAACGGTCCAGGCCCAGGTCAGGAAGCAAATCATTGAAACCACAAAACATGCATACCTACATACATACATA
>CAJNDV010035586.1:81200-103574 GCA_905221635.1 Symbiodinium sp. CCMP2456
ACATACATACATACATAGGTACATAGGTACATAGATACATGGATACCTACATACATGCATGCATGCATACATACATAGGTACATAGGTACACAGATACATGGATACCTACATACATGCATGCATGCATACATACATGTACGCATGCATGCATAAATACAAAGATACATGCAGACAAAGACCACTACAGCCTTGAAGGCATGAAGCCGAAACATGCACACACCCAGTACACCAAAACAACACTTCATTCCTGAACCCTAAACCCTCTTCGCGGTGAATTTTCAAAAACTCTTTTCCGAAATCCCACTGGGCTTCGCTCCGGCATGCCATGGTGCGAGGCCGAACGCGATGTCTGGAAAGAGCTTGCCGTAGGGGGGAGTATTGTTGGGTTCACTTTGACTTCCTGTCGGCTTTATACAGGATTGAAGGTTGGTCGGGTCCAGCCTTCGCTCTTCGGGGCGTATACGCATTTGGGTAGAAGTTATCCGGCTTCTAGAGATGTGGTGGCCTGATCGGCGCATGATTTCAAAGGCTTGTGGACCATTTCAGAGGCTTGCATGGTTTGGTGTAGCGAGGTCTGAACAATCATGTACGGGGTTCGAAACACCCAAACACCCTCATCATAGCTGTCGCGACAAGCACGAAAATCCGAGTCTCATCACTAAGCCTCCAAATGATGTGAGTCGTCCTCGCGACGGGGGTTTATGGGTCTCAGCGGCTTGGTCTCTGACAAGGCTTTGTGTGCGTGTGTGCTTGTGTGTGTGTGTGTGCCCGCACATATGCTGGTCGACTTTACCTGGTGTCTGCTGCTCCTTCGGTCTCGAGCGACTTTGTTTTGCTCAGGGCTTTAGGGTTACTAACCCTATAACGGCCCGAGTACCTAATGACCATGTACCTCTCAAAGTACTAGACTACGATTACAACTGTCACAAACCCAAGTACCTCATTGCTCTATAAACCATTAGGGGTATTTGTTGTTGTTGCCAGGCGTAGTTTTCGGCTGCAGTTTTCGGCTGAGATTTTACACTCACTTGTCCACTCTCCTACGAGAACCAAAAGTAAGCCTCTGGGGACTCTGGGGTTTAACAGGGACGGAAATACCTCAAAAAGGCAAAAGCTGACATGCTCTACTACCAAGACATGCTTTGGATATAAGACGACACCTCTGCTCGGGATGTTAGTGCCCGGACCCGATGCAAAGCAACCCGACATGGACCTTAAGCCCCATATCCCCGAAATCCTTCATCCAAACCCGAAGCCCTCAACATCCCAAACCCTAAACCGTGGTTTCAAGGATTCCTGAGCAAACCCCAGGCTGGGGCTTCAGGCTTAAGGCGATTATGTGGGGTGAAGGATTCAAGGCTTCAGCTTGTCGTTTCATAAGGTTGCTGTTAAAAGCTCGTGTGTCCTAATTATGTTTTTTGAATTTAGTGCTTACTGTAGGGGCCTTTTGCGTAGATGCAAAATCGAAAAGACGAGGACCAGACGGAATAGCATTGCTCATTCTTTCCCAAAAGCAATGTCGCCGAATTTGCCGTTTCGGGGTGCCTGCCTTGGGGCTTCGAGTTGCATGGAATGCATAATGTATAGTATACGTAATCATAATAAGATAGCATACTACTACACAGTATCATATAACACAGCATCAGCATCCTGTGTTGTAGCTTAAAATGCACCCACATGCATATGTATGTACATATTACATACAGAAATGCGGGCATTTGTGTTGATACAAAACATGAAGCATATATCCAAAAGCACGTGTATTATATGCACTGGGTTCTAACATATATAAACATACAACATATGTCATACGGCATGTCGCGAAATATAAAATACACTCCATATACTATACACTATATGAATATGACATGTAACAAATAACATGGAATTTGCACATATATAGCATATAGCGAAAAATCCGCAATATAGAATACATAGAGCATATAGTACCGAATAGCGATGGTGTCTGCTAAGCACTATATAGCTTGTTGCTATTACTACTGCAAATGAATAACATGCAGTATGTAGCAAGGAGAATATCTACTGAAAAACCATACTCAATACCAAAAACAACGATCTTACATACAGAACATGTCAACAGCCAGGACCGCGCCTTTCTTTCAAACGACTCGCCACGGCCTGCCTGAGCGTTCGCTGCATTGACTAACCCCGAATCCCAAGGCCCTGGACCTAAACCCTAAACATTAAGCCCTAAAGCTCCAAACCCCATGAACCTTCAACCTCAGATCCATTCGTAGTACCGCAAAAAATCGAGTCTCACCATAAAACGAAGAAGGACTGTTGGGGTCGAGATCTCGCAGCCTGCAAAGGCCCCGCCAAGCTCGCACCACCCGATACTTTCAAACCCGAAATCCCCAAGCCTGTTCCTACACTCTCCTCTACAGCCAAAATATCCAACAGGCCGCTGAAACCTCGGACGCATACATGACCAGTTCATGACCCAAGGAGTCGGGATGAAGTGTTTGACATGTATCTTCGGGCACCCGGGTGATGGCGGAATCAATGGCTTCCTCTTCATGTGTTCATACAAGCCCCTAACCCTCAAACCCTAAACACCAAAATGCAAAAGCCCTACCTAAACACCCAAACTCCAGGTTTGGGGCTCGGAAGAGCACGAGGGAGGGGCGGGGCATTGAGGCATTTGGGACTACAAGCTCCGGCTTCAAGATCGAGCGGCAGGACTAGCGGTAGTTGTCGTCGACGTCGTCGTCAGCAGTAGTGCTAATTTGAACAATTCCAGGAATAATGAGAAACCCGCCCAATGAAAGCAACAATCGTCAAAGTCATAATCATCATCTTCTTCCAGCATCATTATTGTCATCATCATCATCATCACCAGAATAATAGCATCACAGCATCTTGGCGTGAGAGTGGCTTGAGGAGCGCTACCACCATCGTCTTGGCTGCTTGACATGTGTTGGAAACCTTTCGCGATACAGATCATCATTGCCTAAGCCGTAGACCACTACAAATTAAACAGGAATCAATCCAAAACGCCCTTTTTCGCAGGCAAAAGATGTTGCTGCCACAGGATGAAGGTCTCTTGAGCTTGGGCTTTCCTTATCCATCAACCTGCTGAAGCTGGCCGAAGGTTTTGCCAACATTTCATGAAGATTTAATTTGGCCTTTTCCGGGTATCTCACTCTGAAGCCTATATCTGGAGAGTACCTTCACAAAGGCCTGATATGGGGCAACCTCATATCAGCGAACTGCACGGGATTGCGATCCGATTCCCCGCCAACAACTCAATTTATAAGGGTCTGGGGCTTGACCATGGTTTAAGCTCTTCAGCTTGAACAAACCGTGAATCCCCACAGCCCTACGCCCTGAAATTAAAACCCCAAAATACCCCAAACGGGCCCTTGCAGAAGTAACCCGCACAGGGATTTGCTCTAAAGCAGAACTTTCCGAACACAGGAGCCAGGTACCAGCTTAGGGTTTACGGTTTCGGATTCTAGAAAGCTGAAGGTTTCAGGCTTCAGGGCAATGGCATTTACGGCGCCAGGACGTCTTCGATTTGTCCTGGCAGAGCCTGGAGCTTTGTGCTAGCGGCTGCTAGCGACCCAGGAACAAGATGCTCTCATAGTCCATATTATGTGTAACTTCCATGCAGTATGCGCGAAAAACCTATTCTAAATCTTAAGGCCCCTATATATTGCGGTTTGGCAAGCTGAAAGCGTTCCCCTTACAGCAGCGTGCTTCCCTTCGCCCCTTTATCATAGGTCATAGGACTCCGGATGATTCCGGATGTATGTGGGTTGGCCGCGTCCGATATGACGAAAATCCGAACCCTAGACGCAGAAAAGCCAAGACGGGCTGTGGGGTTCACAGTTTCCGGCTTCATGACTTTGAGTCAGAGGTCATAGGGTGTTGCCGCTTGCTTCAGTGCTTCGCTTGACTGGTGTAGGCTCGATGGGTCAAGGTTTAGGAGAGGTGATCTCCGTTTCCCACCACATGACCATAATTATTTCGATGAAAGCCCAAACCCAGCCAGTTTCCAACCCTGGTGGTCGTGAAACTTTGCGGCAGTGGCACACTGAGGGTCCCTTCCTGCAGAATGATATTGCTGCTGTTTTTGATGTGCTGTACAAGTACTAGATGACCACGGACTGGTTGCAACGTTGGTAACATCGGCCATGAGAAGGGACATGGCACTTACCCAGAATTAGTTTGCAAAGGCCCGGGCACGGGATGAAGACCCAGAGCGAACCATGTTTTGAGAAACTTCAAGCATCTCAAATCAACCATCCTTCAGCGTCTTGCTTTGCACGAGGTCGCCTCAGCATGCATTGCGTAAAGAAGATTTTCAGTTCAAGGATGCTGTTTGGCAACTTACGACACGTGACTTCAACTCCGCATTGCGAAGGGTTGCAATAGACTACAAGATGTGTAATACAACATAATATGCTCTAGTGGCTCTAGTGGAATGTGGCTTACAGCTCCCAGACCTGTTCAGCCTCAAAAAATGTGAACTCGAGGACGAGGCCCGAAAACGCGGATCTTGATTCTGAGATCATGCACAGTCCAATCAAGACTCCTAAACACGAATCCGATGATCTAGAACTGAGCAGAAAGTGCTGCGCTAGCCTAGCTCTAACAGCGTAAACATGCCTGTCCAGCAAAGTGCGACCAAAGCAAAACCATCGAAGACGAATTTGGCTCCAAAGGCACTCATTGTCGCACGCAGGGCACTTCTTCTTGCAGATTTGCATGCAGCTGTCGGCATCCTCATTGGCACGGAGGTTGAGAAGGACCTAAAGAGGATCCTACCATGAACTCCAAAACCCTTCAACCCCAAAACCTTGAGACCCCTAAACCCTCAAATCCTTAAACCCCATACCAACGATAGAAACTCCCAGGGACAAGGGCGGCTGAAAAATCAGTTGGCCAGATGAGCCCCTGTAGGGATTTAGATTCTGTCGTTCAACCCTCGACCGTAGACCCCGAACCCTAAGCCCAAAACCCTCAATCATGGTTGTTTTGCATCATATTCCAAGATGTTGCCGGGTTCTTGGGAGGCTACCGATCTGGCTAAGCTCTGCAGATGTCTTGCGGAAGGCCTTGGACAGGAATCTGTATATATATATATATACATATACATATATACACACACGTAACACAACCCATATGCTCATATGCGTGTACCGGTAAACAGGGTTTAAGGCTTTGGGTTCTAGGGCATGATGAGACAATTCCCTGAGCAGCGGGTTCACTTTGATCTCACGGGCCTGAAGCAACAATAAATTCAGCAGGTGTCCGTACTGGAGACCGTCGCACCCAACGATCTCGCGATCGCCATGCCGTATGCGCAGATGGTATTGATCTCCTCGGAAAATCGTGTTGCTTGCAACTCACTGTTGCCTCTGCCCGTTTACAAGTGTGGTTCTTGAATGTTGTTTATCCGCCGCACGAGTGCGATCCCCAAGCCGAAACTGGATGTTCCACCAGGTGTAGGAGAAAACACCAGGCTCAAAACTGTCTCGGAATGCATTCGTTCTCTCTCCATCTCTCGGTTCCTGAGCCCTGAGATGAGGCCCTGTTCAAGTCATGTAAGCCCTGTAAGGCACGAAAGCCCTCCGGACCCCAAAAGCCCCGAAGCCCTTGGACACGAGAACCTGAAGCCTCAAGCCCGAAGCCCTTACAAAGCTCCTTCAAAATCCTGTTTCATGCGGAAAGTCCTAAGCCCTAAACCCTTTTTTCAGAGAGTGTGCGATCGTTTTCAGATTTCCGCTGCGCGTGATCTCGGTGCTGCGGCTCACTTTGCCGACGGTGTGCAGCATGCATCCAAGAGTCGCGAGATTGCCTTGCACAGGGCGGAAATCTGTGCAGAAGTCTCACGTTTCATCTGCTCTGCGGCTGAATGTTGCTGAGCTATGTGAAATGCTAGATGACGTTGCAAGCATGGGGGCTGCAAATGCAAACTGTCCAAGATGTTGTTGTGGTGCAACGTCTCGCCAAGCCATCCTTTTCAGTCACCCTCACTTACAAGGCTCAGGGGTTTGCTCACATGGTTATCCACCTCCCAGTGAACTAGAAGCGCATAGCAAAGACGACGACGACGACTGTCCTTCTAAACCGGAACCCTTTTCCCCACCTCGTTCTGCTCGAGCTCTACGAGTGCGACGCACTGCTCGGATTTGCCACTTTTCAAGCATGGCGTTTCGTCCGAGAGGAACTCTGGCAAGGCATAATCATCGACCAAGCCGAGCGCTTCAACTCGGCTCGTGGTGCCCAACCTGGAGAGCCCGGATGACCGCCTGGCGATCATCCAGAGCTTGAATGCTTCGTGTTATAGCAATTAAGTGTGTCATGGATCATTTATGCTCATGATGCTCTGAATGCTCATGATGCCGATAAAGTCTATAGCCTGTGTATATACACCCACATATCGAACAAATGTATATATATATATGTACAGCTATGCGAATTAAGACTGCGACGGTGTGTGGCATATGCCGGTGCGCTTTTCTTTTCAAAAAAAAAAAAGGTTTAGGAGGTTTGGTTTGCCCCTCAAGCATGTGTTTTGCCATATATCTCTAATCGATATTCTACCTCTTTCGCATCTTGCGAAGTCTTTGCAGACAGAAACCACATGTGTGCGGATGGAAGAACGAAAGCCGGCTGCTTGTCGGCCCGAGAGCGCTAGGGATTGCCATGCCGGATCGGCTTTTGAGGGTCAAAGCGGAAGTGAAAGAAGAGCAGTTGCCGAAAGTTCAAAGAACTATTGGCAAGCGATCCGGCAAAAGCGGCAAATCGGGCTGGCAGTCGTGGAGGGAGCGGCAAGAGCTGCGGAAGAACCTTCAAGAGGATCAGTGCAGGCTCGAGGTGGTGCGGCTGCGAGCCAAAACAGAGGCGGCAGCTTCTGATTCTGTCGCTCCAGCAGGTTCGGCGGCTTCTGAGGCTCTCGTGTATCAAGCTCCCGCAGGTTCGCCGGAGCCGTGGCCTGAAACTGACCAGGATCGCCCGCTTACGCTGCTAGCACCCGCTGTGGAGCCCAGCACCGTGCAGGATTCAGGTGTTCAGGCAGTTGCTGACAAGAAGGACGTAGACTGCCAGACACCAGATTGGCGCCATCCCAGATCCTATTTGCACGGTCTGCAAGTGATCACAGCTCGGCCACACTACATCAACGGAGTGGCGCCCACGGACGTGCCTTCCCCGAATCCCCGTATCAGCAAAAACAGGCACCGTGCAGAGTCCTTGTCACCTTCGCACAGGCCGGGACTGGTTAGTTTGCCTGACACTTCTTCTGAGATTCTTCTGAAGTAGCTGAGCAAACACGCCGGGTTTGTCAGCATGATGCCTTGAAGCTTGCCGATCGGTGAGAACAGTTCCGTGATTTTTTCGACAGCCCTGCGGCAAGGTGAGCTCGACATGTCGCGTGGACGGCATGCTGATGCTACAAGCCAAGGGTGCGGCCTCCCAGGGGTATTTCAGCTTGCAGCCCCTTGCACTCGGTGGTGTCGCATTTCACATATCTGAATTCTCCGTTGAGTGCAGCTTGCAGTCGCCGGCTATTTTGACCTATCGCGGTTCACAGCAATGTGATGTACGGGTGATAACATCATATGTTCGAGGTGCCAGCTTTCGCATTTGAAATTTGAGCCCCGTGCGGGCTTGCACATACAGACTGGTGTAGACATGAACACTGCATATTCGCCTCCCCAACTCAAAAACAGCCCTCAACACAACAAGTAGTTGTCACGGATGTTTGCACATAGTGTTATTGCGTCGTCGTGGCATGCATGGCAATACACCGCTCGAAGCGGAGACGCTGGAAGCGGCCAAATCATCGGTGCCAGATCTTCAGTCACGTATCCTCGACAGTGCCGTTTGAAATAACGGCAGACTTGATGCCGACGATGGCAAGATTGCTCCTTGAGCCAAACTTTGAGCCGATTGAGCCATTTAGGGCCTTTGAGGTTAGGGTTTGACTCAGGCTTGGAGCCCAGTTTGTGGTCTAAGCCTTTTGGGTTTAGGGTTGGGCTTTCAAAGTGGATAATCCTTATAATTTTCCGAAACCCGTAGGATATAAAATACTCTTATGCCAAGTTAACTCCTCAAGTGTTGGATGTTCCGTCGTAAGTGTTTTCTGCCTGAGATGGACACAATAGGCAACCACTAGCAGTAGCAGATTCTCCAGCTGGTACAAGATCCAGGGTGGTTCAGGGTTGCTTGTTGGCAGTATTATTTGCTAATTTTAAGCACCGATGCGGGCTACACGGCTTTGAACTGCCAGTGCGATTTCGCAACGAGATTCTTGCGAGAAATCAGAGCTGGATTCGGACCGATTGTTCTTTTACATTTCTTTTTAAGATTTGGGGCATCGACACTCTTTGGGACATTAGGTCAAGAGCGCAAAACGAGCCAAACCCAGGCTGCAACTGATGATGTTCGCCGGGCCCCCGCACTCCATTCTGCATATCACGGAGAAAGTGATGCAAAATATGACGCATACGGAGTTCGCCGCTTGGGTGCAGCGAGGTTCAGGTAATCTTCACATGACGAAGAGTTTACATCAGGCTTTTGTTCTAACGAAAACTTTCAAGACTCAGGGGCTACATGCAGTGGAGATGTTCGCCGGTGCAAAGACAATTGCCTCTGCTTTTACGTGCCCGGGCAAAATAGTTAGCCTCCACTGTCGGTTTCAACCGCTCATGTCATGTGCTACCGAGGGCTTCAGGGCGAACCTCGGCATCTTTCGAGATGGAGGATTCGCCTTACGAAAACATCCTCACAGGCCTTGGTTTCAGCTTTGGCTTGGCGTTGATGCTTCGGCTGTTCAAGAACGCTACTCGCTTGCACAGGAAATCGCAATGTTTTGAAACTGTTTTCCAGAGGAACTACAGCGATGCTTTCAGGCTGGAATGCAGTAGTTTGCTCCGGTCTGCAGCAGCTGGATATGGATGAGTAGGCCGGAAGAAACGATGCGGGAAGTAGGGCTAGAATCCGAAACGACTTGTGCGCGAAAGGAGCCAATCCAAACGATCCCGGATTGAACCTCTTGGAGATTCGAGATGCAAGGGGGTGCGAGAAGCGAGCCTTGGTCGCATGTTGGTCCGGAGAGTGCAATCATGAATTCGAGTGACGGTCGTTTTGTTCGTGATGCCAGCAAGCTCGAGCACTAGTGACTTCTGATACGAAGCACCATGTCGGACGTCGAATCCGAATGTGCTGCCCAACATCTGTTGGGCTTGAAAGAGTTGGGCAAGCAGCTCGCTCTTGACATGCCACCTGATGTGGAGCAGAATGTTTGCACAGCTCTGGGAGTGCCGCAGCGGGCCCACCTCATCGAGCCCCTGAACAACAAACCCGAGCAGGATGTGACACTTGGCTTAGATTTGCAGTGCAGACAGGACCCTGAATGGAGAATGGTGTGGCATGTGCGAGTGTGCGAGCATAATTTTCCATTGGTGATGTGCACATAAGGAAACAGGGCAGGTGGATCCTGAACGTACTCCTGGAGAAGTTCTCTGATCGAGCACCGAGTCCGTTGGAATGCCAAATAATCCTGGAGCAGCTGAATACAGAGAAGAAGGCTCGAGTGAGTGTCTCTGTGTGTGTGTGTGCCCGCGTGTTCCCGTGTTGTTCTGCATGATCCTGGGTGTGTGCGTGTGTGTGCACGTGTGTGTGTGTGTGTGTGTGTATGTGTGTGTGTGTGTCTAAGTGACAGAGTGTTGAATGTAAGAAAGTTAAAAAGAGAGATAGAGAGAGAGAGAGGGAGAGCGAGTGAGCTTCAAACACAAATAAGAACTGTAGGTGAGTGCACGATTGTGTGCTGATGATGTCTAAGTTCCCAGGTACGACGTCAGAGAAGTGTAAACTGTGTAGTTCAAGATAAGAACCACGAATTAGTGATTGAGGTGAGGTGAATGATTGAGTGCGGATTTTTTTGAGAGAGTGTAATGTAAGTTTATGGCCACGCACGTGCGAGTGAGACTGATCAAAAGGAGAGCATGAGTGAGTCAATCAATGAACGTGCATTCCCATTGTTGTGGAAATTCCAAGATGCATGCGCAGGGATTGGTCATTCGGGCATCAGAAGGTGTTGCGACTTGGTTGCCAGACGGTTGTTGTGGCATATGTGAGCGAAAAATTCGACTGGGCAGCCCAGACTGACCCTTCAATCCGAGGATCTAGCCACGGAAATGGATGCCCAGGCCTACCGCCTCAAGCAGTTGTGGAGCCGATTGCGGAAGCTGTGGGCCAACAGCAAGGAGTCCTCGAGAACGGAGTGGCTTCAAGATCTTAAGAATCGCATGAAGCCACACGAGAACTGTTGTGGTGGAAGCAAGCTTCCCGTCACGGTTGTAGAAGAAAGCATGTGTGTTCCTAAATCCAAGCCAGGACTCGAAGTCCACAAGGGTGGACCCCGAGAAATCGGCTGGCAGCGGCGCTGAAAGCGACGAGCCAAAGCTCGAGGACGAGGCTGACAGCGGCGAAGGTGACGAGCCAAAGCTCGAGGACGAGGGTGACAGCCGCGAAGGTGGCGAGCCGAAGCTTGAGGACGAGGGTGACAGCGGCGAAGGTGACGAGCCGAAGCTCGAGGACGAGGGTGACAGCGGCGAAGACGGCGAGGAGGAGGGTCAGCTTTGGCACGACAGCGCTCCGTCGAGTGCTGACGATGGGACGGCGACGCCATCGCCATCCGCAGACGACGGTGAAGATGGTGGCAGCGAGGAAGCTGGCCCTCCCCCTGACTACCAGTCCTCTTCCGATGGAGCTTCCTCGCCGGAGTGGGTTGGGCATTGACCAAAGTGTGGACTTTCGATTTCTCTACATTCATAAACATAAGAATCCATTCGGAATCCCATGTCAGTTTAAACCTGAGATGAGATTAGGTTTTGAAGGGAAAAAGCATTGCCTGATCTGTGTGGATTGAATAGTAGGAATTTCTGTGCGAGGTGGGACGACAGTTGGTGCCACACAACTCGTTGGACAGCGAGGAGACCTTGGTGCTGGGTGCCGATCTGGCCAGTGGGGAACAGTTGGCCAATCTCCTCCCGGACCTCCCGTCGGGGTTCTACGATGGGGCGAAAGCACTCGAGAACCAGCCGCCAGGTGCACCACCGCCAGCACAGTCCGGAGGCCGATAGACGAGGGCGGGCTAGAGAGGTAAAGGGGGTATAGGGAGGATTTTCCGTGGAGATCGGTTCGTGGGGGGCTGGGGAGATCTCAATAATTAGTCTCAACACTCCTTTGTCTCACTCTCTTTCCTTCCTCTCTTGCTTGCTCCCTCTCTGTCGTTCTCTTAACGGGTTATTGTTGAGGAATACAAGATTTCGTGTTTAGGCATTTGGGATAGGCTGTTATAGTGATCTGGTTCAGGATTTCGGGCCCCGCTTCCGCATCCACGAGAGACCCTATAACCCATAGGAAAGCCATCAAGTTTATGTGATGCACGAATGTTTTTTCAGGTGCAAAACACAAGCGCAAGAAGGCCAAGAAGGCATCGAAGAAGAAAGATGCCAAGAAGGTGACCGACAGCGAAGCCGTCGCGCCCCCCGGCCGTGACGAGGTTACGCCCGACGAGAAGCCCGCCCTCAAGCGCAAGAGTGCCCCGGTTTTGAGATAGTGTTCAGTGCAGGAAGCAGTTGCAGGTCTATTGACATGAGTTGCCTGAGTTATCACAGGTGCGTTCATAGATGATGATTTGCCGGAGAACTACGACAACACCGCCCCGGTGAGCCAGGAAATCTTGGAGAGCTTCGAGGATGATTACCGCTCTGCCATCAATGCCATGCCGAACGTGCTCAAACCCGACTCCGCCCACCACGGAAAGCACTCGTATACGAAGAGCCTTGACATCAGGGAACACATGTCGTGTGCATATGCCGGAAATATACGTATAGGCGAAGTATTGCTAAGGGCCGTCCGCTACAACGGCCAAACGCACCGGGTCGAAATTCTTCTACGACAAGGCGGATTTAAGCCAAAAACGAACGGCATCAAAGCACCTGCGCTTCCAGGCTGCATTCATTTTTTCATGATCGATCGATCGTGTGCATTTGACTGACGTGGGATCAATGAGAACGTGTCTGAGGATCACGTGGAAGAGTCAGCCTATGGCAGCTGCATACAGCAAGCTGCTCGAGTACTTGAAGAAGCCCTAGGGCATGCATCGCGATGGATCCCATCGCTCGAAACAAGTTTTGGGCCTAGAACTGTAGCTGCTTAGGATTGCTGCAGCCGCGTCGATGGCCGATTGCAAAAGGATCGAAATCAAGTGCATGTTGCCTAGTTCCGTGCATGAAACCAGACAAGTCATTGTCATACAAAATCTTCTGTGTAGTTCTGACCTGGCCACTAAGGAATTTGATGGTTTCGAGAATGTGCCTATATTTGCTAATCCTCTCGGAGCTCGACCTCCCATGGTTCGTGGAACAGCCTTCTTTATCACTCATGGAGACCCACCCGCTGTTTGCCTATTTGTGCAAACGATTTCAAGTTTACAAAGCATCTGGACTGCATCCTGAGACCTGTGACGCATGATCGGTGATCGCTGCGGTTGGTGGTATGTAGGGGTGCTGCTGGTGTTGGTGCCGGCGGTCCCACGATATGCACACAATTGGTTGTGCAATTGTCTGCAGGCTTACAAGAGCTCAAGTGTGGCGCATATAGACGTGTGCTATGGGTATGGTAGCCTGCAGTATATGTCAAACACAGATACAGAGCGTTTGAAACCACCATGTGAGGTACATATCTGGCTGGGATCGTATGGGCACGAGAGCCTCTTGGCTTCTGGAATTTCTGGTGCATGAGCCAGCAGAATATAGGTAATCGATGCAGTTTCGTCTGAAGGCCAGAAACCCGTCTGGATCTACAGCAACTACAAGTTCGTTGAAGAGCTCTATCTTCCCTTGCCTGAGAACAAGACATGGGTCCCCACGGTTTCAAGGCATCGAGCAAGTTAGTACAATAACACATGTGTAGGCAGGTTTGTGCGCAGCATGAACGTGTGGATGTCTGCTTTGTGTCTCGGGGCAACATTGCTGAGGACGATCGATTCCTATGGCAGGGAACACGTTACCGGTGGCCCCGCCTTGAAACCCAGCCAGACCTACCCGCAGCGCTTTGGAAACGCCGTCTACCGCATGTTTCGTCGACACGAGGATACGTGTGCAGCTTTTGCGGAGCTCTACAATCACGTGTGATCTAATTATGTCAAGCCCAAACACATTCTGCTCCAGGACGAAATCAAATCTTTGGTTGCCGCCCGGGAGTGCTTTGCAAGCAGGCATACATGTGCAGTTCTGAGTTACCGGTTGATCTTGTGAATGCAGCTAAACCAAGGAAACACCTCAGGAAACATCCGCGAGGACAGATCCGTGACACCGGTCTGAATAGCTTTCGGTCTGCGAGGCTAGATTAAGAGATAGGTTCATAGAGTTGAAATAGAGCAGGGAACACTCTACGATGTCTTTAGTCCTGTAGCTACATGCTCGAGAAGTAGATACTACATTGACACAGATACATGGGCCGCACGTATCATGAGTTCACCGGCAAATGAATAGGCAAACCGATGCCAGTAAATGCAAACACATAGACATAGCACTTGCCAGGGAGGCAGCTAGATCCGTAGGTATATGATTTAGATTACTTAGGTGTGGTCGTGCGCTGGTCACCGGCAGCATAATGCTGCGATGATTTATCTTGGGGTTATGGTGGCTCGAGGATGCTATGGTATGAAAGCTGAGTATGAAGGTAGGTGCTTACGTTTGTATCCGGAAAGACACGGATGCTCCAACGCACACATATGTGTATACTTCCGAACACCCTTCCCACACGATGCTGGTGATACCGGGGTAGTGTTCCATGAGTTTTTGCAGCATATAGGACAGTGTGAATCTAATGCTTTTGGCGGGTTTCAGTTATTGCTTTCAATGGGTTGAAAGCACTATAGAGGATCATGTGGGTCTGGGTTTATGGTGTTTTTGTGTTGTTCCCGATTCCTCGTGCCTGGCTTTAACATTGGACAGGGTTTATCGCTTTCAAATCGAGTAGCGGTTATCGATAGGGAGTAAGGGTATGTGTATCGTATCGGTAGTAAAGATATGTCCACACACATACACGCACACACAATACACGGCATGTATGTACATACACATATATGCCTATATGTGTTGCATCTGAGGACCCTGGATGGGCCCGGGCGGCCAATCTGAGACAGGCTGTCATGGCTTTAGTGGCTGTCTGAACGATCCGGAGGTGCTATTATAAGGCTGTATACATAACGTAAACAGCTGTATAGGTACTTAATCTTTATAAGGAAGATCCAGCCCTTATATGTTTGTGAACTTATATGCATATGTGGCCATTATAGCTTTACCAACGATAGATTCAATAAGTTCCAGTAGATTATACCTATGTAGCACCGAAGCAATATCTAACCTCGAGTGTATATGAATAATGATCTTAATTCCAATAAATGATCTAAATTCCAATAAATAATCTAAATTCCAGTAAATGATCTCAGTTCCAATAAATAATCTAAATTCCAATAAATGATCTAAATTCCAATAAATGATCTACATTCCAATACATGATCTAAATTCCAATAATTAGTTTAAATCCCCATATATCTGAAATCCAGCAACTCATCTCACTATATTTATAAGTACGAGTTAGCTACCTAAATCCGATAGAACTATGACATTCCTATATAGGCCCGTTAAGTTATATAGTCGCTAAATAGGTGATATGGATCCAAAGACGGCCCGGGCCATGCTTGGCTAGCTAGCTACAAACTTAATTAGAGGATCGATGCTTGTCGTAGGTCGATCGAAGCAAAACTTAAGTTCGAGGCTGGTTTCAGTCTGCTGATGCATGCAATCAGTACACGTGCGACTATCCAGTGTGTACCCGCGCGAAGCATTTGTGATCAGGCCTTTGCTAGGTAGCTGTGTGGAATATGAAAAGTCCGAAGCGCCGCTGCGGAACCAAGACCTCGGCCGCACACGCGGCCAAAACACCGCCCCGACAAACGAAAGTCTCGGCAAAGAAGTTGAAGAAAGAGAAGATGCGACAGGAGAAGATGCAAGCAGCAAGTGCAGCTGCAACGGCTGGAAAGCCGAGGCCGTCTGCCCTGAAGAAGAAGGGCGAACCCCCCGCGGAAAGCAGGGACGCAGAAGCACCCCGAGTAAGCTTTGCCCAGAAGCCTCCGGAGGAGGTCTTTGTGGGCACCCCGCCCAGACCGACCCGAACGCGCAAGGATGAGCCCATGAACTCACCGCGGATGTCTTTGAATGAAGCCAAAGACATCCTTGACGAGATGTGTGAGCCTGAACAGCCTGAAAGTTCTTCGGAGGCCTCTATATAGACATTGTGCGGATTGGTGCATGTCATGTGTGCAGCATCATGTATTCCTGTATGCTTGCACGAATGTATGTGAGTGTGTATGTGTTGTGTATATTAACGATACGTTTGTATGTGAGTTGTTGCACAGGCGGCGGATGCGACCGAAGACGAGTCTCAGGAGCAGGAGTCGAGTGCTGAAGCAAGCGGTTCGGCTGCATCCGAGGAAGAAGATCACGATGATGATCTTGATGACGATGACAATGATGATGCTGCTGAAGGCAGCGAGGAGGAGGACGATGAGGACCAGAGTGAGGAGCTCGGCGAAGGGTCTGAAGAGGAGGGGCCCCAGGGATCTTCTGAGCCAGAGCAGGACGCTTCAGACGAGGCGTCAGGCGAAGGAGATGGTGACAGCAGCAGTCACGACGACGAGCCGCCGCCGCCGCCGAAGAAAGGATCCAAGAAAGCGACGCGAGACGAGGTTGCAAGGCAGCCAAAGGCCCCGGAGCCAGCAAAGCGCAAGCACAAGCACATCGAGAAGGAGACACGAGGCAGGGAAGAGGAAAAGGGTGGCAAAAAGAAAAAGCAGAAGCGAGGCAGCCCGAAGAGAGAGGCTGGACAGGCTGCCCATGCCCGGTCAAAGGGGCGTGGCAAAGAGAAGAAGCAGAAGCAAGGCAGCCCGGAGAGAGAGGCTCCCAGGCCTTTGAAGAAAAAGGCAAAGGATCGTGCGCAGCAGGCGGGTCCAAAGGCTTTGCAAGCTGCCGAGCAGAAGCTGACCATAAACAGTAATTCACATCATACAGAATACCTACGATACAAACGATGGGAGAGATTCCCAAAAGAGCTGGGGGCACGCATTCTGGACGAAGACTCTCGGATGCGGCTCTTTGCCGACTACGTGGAGGCAAAAGGTAATGTTTCCAAAATCCTCCTCATGCACCAACAGCAGCTTGTGGAGCAGCAACGATCGAAAATCCGGTATGGATTTCGTGGGGAGAAATGGGTCCGTGATACACATGGAGACCTCAAGGGCGAGAAGATCATGGCACGAAAGAAAGCCCAAGGGCTGAAGCCTGCCTGTATTGAGTGTGGTGAGAGATGGGGGGTTTGATTGGACAGAAAGGCAGAGAGAGAGAGAGAGAGAGAGCTAGAAAGCGAGAAGTGCGAGAGTAGGTGAGTGCATGCATGCAAGTTCATGTGACAGTGTAGTCGGTGCGAGCTTGTGTGTGTGTGTGTCTGCACGATTTAGGGTGAGTCTATGTTTATCGTGTGCTCGCGGTTGTTGGTTGTTAGGAGTAGTTGTGTCGGTACGTGTGTTTGTGTCCTGATGTGCCTGCTTTTGGTTGGGTGGTGGGTAGGTCAGGGCAACCCTTTTATCCTTGTGTTTGCAAACTGTAAATCATGTGTGTTGGTATGTCTAGGTCTAGGTAATGTTACAGCAGCCATGTGATTTCTTCTTGTTCGTGCAGAAATTAATTAAGGACGATTGCGGATCCGGAGTCACCGGAAGACTCTCTGTACTTTGTGTTCGTCGAAATTAACATCGATGACATTCGCGATCTTCAGAGGATTACCAAGTTGGAAATAACGGGGACGATAGACGATGAAATGTTGAAGGCTTTCACTGAGGCGGGGCTTTTTTGGTAGTGGGCTCTATTCGTGGTCATTTGTGGCAGTCGTGTGGAAGATACATGTTTTAAATGAATATACCCGGGAGGCTGGAGGTGTCCTGGACCCGACCAAGCAGCTTGCTCTGGGAACTGGGGTGCCGGCAGACACGATGGCAAAAGCTTTGCAGACAGCGGGGGGAATCGCAAGCGCAGCAGGGAAACCCAAGCCGTCGAAGAAGGCCAATGATGCGAGCAAGGCAAACAAGGCGGGGTATCAGAGGAAATCCAAACCAAACCAATTCTGATTATTTGCCCAACCCAACGAGGTGGTGCCGGACACGCCCCTGGAGAAGGCGAAAATCTTGCTGAGCACTCTGCTCAAAGACAAGAACTTCTGCAGGCGGGTTGGAGAAGCTTCGTGAGGACCCCTTACATAAGCATGCTTGTCTTCTGTGAACACCTGGTCAGGGACTTTGCGTTCAAGCTGAAGCCGCTGAAGTTGTCAGCGACGTTGATCGGTCAGCTCTTGGCATTGGAGAAGTGCTTCTCTGAGAAGGCAATCATTTAACAGCACAGGAGTTGTTTGCTGAAATCCAAATCAAATTTTGGTTGTTGTGCAGGCTGGGCTACTGCAGAAGCTCGTGTCGGCCAAGAAAGACAAGAACAAGCGTTACAAGCAAATCACCAGCGAGGCCGGAAGCATTCAGGGCATTTCAGGGTTACAGCCATATGAAATCGTTAGTTCCTGGTGGCAGATCAACAAGCTCAAGGAGCAGGCAAAGGAACGCATCGATCTGGCCAAGGCCCTGATCCGTGCAAGTGAGAAGAACAACAATCCCGAGAAGACCAAAGCGGTTGATGGGGATGAGAGTGGCAGCAAGAGTAAGAAGAAGGTGACGAAAGGCTAGGAGGTGACACCGACGGGATTTGCATCACTGCACGGAAATGATAGCCGCAGGTAGCTAGCATTTCTAGTTTTAGCTATAGCTGATAGTCGAGTGCATGCTCGTGTTTGTCACGTGCATGCACGCAAAAGCGCAGCGGTGCATCATGTCTCTCGACCGGCTAAAGACTGTGGCCCTAGGACGTCCGTGTGTGCTGCTGCATGGTATACACTGTAGAGTTGCTTGCTTTAGTCCAGCTATCATCGAATCATCCACTTAATATTTCTACGAGTGGATGTGTGACTATTCAACGATGTAGATGGTTGCTGCTGGGTGCAACTTGAGGATCAGTGTTGCGTGGCAGCCACTGTGACGCTGGCTTTTCACAAGTCCTCCGGATGTTCGCTTCGAGCCGTGGCGGTTTAAAAAACAGTCTCGCATTGCTATGTCGATTTGAGCTACGGAAGGTGATCGTGCGCAGTTTAGGGCCCTGCGTTTAAGCTGTGTCACCCCACGCAGGGCGAGATCTCGCTCTCGGTCGCGGGGGCGAGCTTCAGAGGAAGCACGAGCACGCAACTTTGATGGTCTATATAAATTTTGTGTACCTTGGTGCAAGAGTTTGTTGTCGAGCATGTGTTTTCGTAGTGCGAAACCAAGGCAGCTGTGGATTTTTCAATGATGCTCCAGCTGCACCCAAGCTCAGGGGATGCTCAACTGCACATATTATATAGGCTGTTGGCGAGACCGTTGATAAGCATGTGGATTGTGGATGTTCTGGTATGACTTGCTTGCTCCCATGAGGTGAGGCTGTGGTGGCTTTTGCGAGCCATTCAGCTGGACGAATCTTACGTGATATTTGCAGTGGAGTGCCTCGGTTTATCGTTCCATCGTGCCTAATGTAGGAATTGAACTTGTCCCATTAAAATTGTTTGCAAACCTAGAAGCTGGCGGCTTCTGCTGGAGTTCGACAAGCGAAAGACCTGCTTCAAGATGGATGCACGTGTCCCCTGGCTACTGTTCTGGCGGCCTTTTCCGAGGGACATGAAGAACGAAGTTTCCAAAGGCGTCTGGGATCGCTTGTGTTCTGTGATTCTGGTTCTGTTTGCAGTTCAAGTGGCACAGATAAATAAGGTAGCTCTGGGGTGCAATGTGGGGAACATATTTTGCAGGTGGTATTCATCAGTCGCTGAAATTCCGGAAGGTTGGGTGGGACTCCCTTTGCGTGTTTCTGAGAAAGATGGTTCCGCGGTGGACCAATTGCAGAAGACTGCTATAACGTGGCCCTGGGATGTGTTGAACTGGCTACATCGAAATGATAAGCTTTTGACTTGGGCATCGAACGACACCGACCCCGACAAAGTCCGGGAAATGAACAGTGAATATTGGCATCGGCTTCGTCATGAGGAGTCTGTAAAGCTTCTGAAACTGAAAAACCCCGCAATGACATTTCCAATTTTTTGGCATGCCGATGGTGTCCGAGTCTACAAACATCAGAAGTGCTGGGTATATTCGTATTCCTGCGCGTTAAAGAAGGGGCCTTCCTTGTCCTCCAAGCTCCTGCTTCTGCTTGTTCGAGAAACACTTGTGCTGAAGCCGTTGACGCACGACCGGATCGGCGAGGTGGTGGGCTGGATACAACGCGTTCTTCAAACTGGGAAATACCCGGACAAAGACATGAACGGCCAAGCCTGGCCAGTTGGTTCTCGAGAAGAAAGCAAAGCCAACCTTGAATTTGCCGGTGGTTACAAGTGTGCCTTCAGTGCTTTCAAAGGAGATTGGGAAGCACGTGTGTTAATACACAAGTTGCAACGGAGCTACAATCACATCAATATTTGTGAGCACTGTCCAGCATGCAAGTCAGACAACGCCTTTAACTACCGCAATTTCGCAGCCGATGCCGCTTATTTGGATGTGCCTTTCACGCATGCGCAGTACCTTCTCATGACGCCAGGGGAGTTTCATTCGAGCTGGTTGAACGTTCCCGGCTGGACGAAGGACAGGAACCTGGAGGAGCCACAGCTGTTTTTCGTTTACTTGGCTTCTACGTTATAGAAAACGTCAGGATTTCTAGGGCTTTCAACCGTATGTCTGTTCGACATAAGTCTTTACATGTTCATTCCGTGAATAAGTCTAAACTCAGCGGTATAAGGATCTTCTGCATGTTCTGCACCAGGGTGTGGCATGTTTCGCGGTGGCAGGGCTGGTGTGCGCGCATATCGAAGCAAAGCTTGGGGTCGGCATAAGGTTACAAGACTTGAACTCCGAGCTGGAGGGCCGTGTTTGGAAGCACTACAAAGCTTGGTGCCGCAAAACCCATGTGCCTGGTTGCGGACACCGTTTCAACTCGACGAGGTTTGGGCGGGAACAATGGGGAAGTTTTCCTGAATTGCAGTCTTGCTTCAAGGCTTATACCGTGAAGATGATGATATACTGGGTCCATGCTTTTCTGAGCGATGAAGATCAAAATCTACCCAACGGGAACGACCGACGCCGGTTGTCCTATGCACTTGCAAAAGTTCAGTGGAACTTCGACCGCGGCGGCTCGTTTTTGAGCACATCGGTGAGGGACGAGTCTGTGCAAATGGGACAAACGTTTCTTTTGCAGCACCAAGCCTTGGCAGTCCGAAATCTTGAGGAACCGAAAAAAACTGGAAGATTGTACCAAAATTTCACAGCTTCCTTCACATGCTTCAGTACGTGAAACGAACTTCCCGAAATCCGAGGCTCGCTGGGATAGCAAATCAGGTTAAACCTTTAGACCTTTGCACGTTTTCGAGTGGGTTATAATCCTAAAGGGTCGGAAATTGGCCGTTAACACAACATAGTCAGTGTTGCTAGACCAATAGAAGAATTTTATAATGACCAAATCGATCAGAAAATAGTTCGGACATAGTTTATCCCTGCATGCAGGTGGGAGCACTGCTATCAAGACGAGGACCTCATGAAACAGATTGGCAACATTGCCTCGTCCTGCCACCCTTTCACTATGGATAAAGTTACGTGCAACCGCTACAGAGTGCTGTTGGAGTACGGAGGCGTTTTCTGAGTGCTGACGCGTAAAACGAAGGCCAGTGTACCGCCATAGTGGTGTGGAGGCCGAGCTCCAATCAAATCTCCAACACTTCGTTAAAGGTTTTGTTACTTAAGCCCCCGAAATAGTATGTCCGGCAGCTCACTACAGCAGCTTTTGTGCAACAGGGGTTGTGAAAGGAATACGGGTGAGGGTTGCAAGTTATCCTTGTTTCGTGGGGATGTGAGTTGTAGAGCTTTCTCCAAAATTAATTCCGAATGAGGCTGCTTCCTGATGCCCGAAAAGTAATGATCAGCTAAAGTTTACCCGCTTGTCACGGCTATCAAGGGGCTTTCGGATTTCAGTGCTCCAACTTCGATTCTGCATCCCGAAACCTGAACCACTAAACCGCAAACAGGGATCCTATAGACCCAACAACTTGATCCCAAAAACAAATCCAAAGTTTCAGATCAGTACTCAGGAGGGCAGTCCCCGGTTTGGAGTTTAGTTTTATCAATTCCGAACACTGAGCCCAGATTACACTAGTGAAACCTGCCGTCCGGACGATCGAACCTCGCAGCTCGTATGATCGCACCCTTGGATTTGAAAACTTCTCTTAAGCCCATCCTGCTCAGAAGCTATTGGCCCCAAAACCCGGCCCAGAGCCCAAAGAATCGAACTCCAGCCCGATCCCTGCAGCAAAACTTCAAGCTGACAACCCGGAACCCACAGCTTCAAACACCCAAACCCGGCCGAACCTTAAAACAGGAGAAGCTTAACAGCCAAAGCCCTTACCAGAACCGTAACAAACAATAAAGGCATAGACCCAGTAGCCCAGTCTCATATATTACCCTGTCAAGCTTGAACTTCAAACACTCACCACAGTAAGTCCGAAAGCTAGCCGCAACCCTTAAGCCTTAAAGCCCAGAACTTTTTTATGTATGCCCCACCCTAAAGCCTGCTGCCCGAAACTGTGACCTGACGTGTATATTTTCAAAGCCCTACACTGTTAGCTTCCCTAAACCTTACACCCCTCAACCCTAAGTCTGGCTCAAAAAAGGCTCGAAAGGTTGGGTTGCCTTCTATGTGACGCGTTTCTTCAGCCAAGCCTTTTGCACAACCATATATGAAGTACTGCATTGTCAATTATGTGCCGTGATCTAGAGGACATATTTTGGCACGCGTCGACAGAACTTCAGCTCACATACTGTCGCGGTAATTGGCTCGAGACGGATCCGTTAGGCAAGCTTCGAGACTGAAGAAGCGACATTGGTAGCTTGAGCACGTCAGGTGGTTCTCAACCGAAGTCTATAGGCAGCTCCCTAAGGACCACGCATGGAAAATTCCACGGTCAGAGGCGGTACTGGCCGGATATTACACGCTTAAGCAAAAGGGTAAGCGTGAAGAAGGCAGGTGCGCGCCCGGCGCGCGCGCGCGCGCGCCTGGCGCGTGCAGGCGCGCGCCTGGCGCGCGCCTGGCGCGCGCGCCGGGCGCGCGCACGCCGGAAGCGTGAAACTAACGCTCTGGTCCACGCAAATTCCAAAACCTTCACGC
>CAJNDV010035586.1:104179-120143 GCA_905221635.1 Symbiodinium sp. CCMP2456
CCAGGCGATCATCCGGGCTCTCTAGGAAGCCGGCAGTGATTTCACTGAAAGTTTGGGTAAGCTCCTCAAATTCCTCGTCGTCCCTTGCGTTCTCGTGGGTCCATGTGCTGTTCCAATACCCAGCAAGAAGTTGATGCTTCCGCGACCTTGCAGCAAGATAGGCTGCCTCGCCCAATGCAACGAGCTGCTCGTGGTGGTTCTGCTGCAGCCTTTGAATTTCGAACATGAGCTGGGCACAATACAACCCCATCATCGCCGACGGCACAAGCCCAGCAAAAAACGCCAGGAGCACTTGCGCAACCATCGCTGCAACAATCTGAGCGCCCCTCTAAACTGTGTTTAAACGCTACTGGACTCGTTTTAGGGGGTGTCGCTTTTCAGGTGGTCCCGTCGCTTTACAGGGCTTCGGCACTTTGTGTCCCGCTCTATCCTGCTTTGAGATCCACATCGCCACGAAGCAAGAACGAACCATAGCCCCTCTCAAGCCTCTTCCTTCACACGGTTCCTGTAAAGGGTTTCTATGAAGGGTTATTGTAAGGGCTCTACGACTCTATATGCACATGGGACTAATACCGGCCTTCATAATTCGAACAGTGCTTTGGGGTCGATTATAAATTGACTTGTCCTGTCTGAGACCTGCTTCCAGGCCACAAGGAAGTTCACCCCGTCCAAGAGGTGGGTGTCGGTGATCCATGAGGCCACCTCCTGCGAGGACTCGGCTTAGGGCCTTTAGGCTATTTACAGTTTTCGGCTACAGCGTTGCAGGATTCGTCGCGGGTCTCCATGATCCTGCTTTCTACGGTCTAGATTAAAGTTTTGTTGTTGCCCTACTTATTCACGCATTCTGCCCCAGAATGTAGATGTATCGTCCCCCTAGCTGCCCTGCGAGATACTTTTACAACTGGGATCCTATAAAACTGAGCCTTCCAAACGAGGTTATTGATCACGGGTCTGAAACTTCCCTCCAGAGGCCGTCAGCGGGCCGGTCTGTGCAAGCCAATCCGCAGGCAGAGTCACAAAGAACGTTAAAAGCAAGCTTTGGGTCGCATAACATTGGCACCCTTTCTTCTCGCTAACCCAGAAGTAGTAAAGGCCTTGTTGAGTTGGTAGCTGCGCTGTATGAGAAACTTCTGCTGCATGAGGGCCTGGATCTGGAAGAGCTTTCCGGAACCTGTCAGAGCTTCTCAGATAGTTTAAAAGGATCAAAACAAGTAGAATTAAAAACGACGCCTCACCTCACCTTGCCCTCTGCCCCTCCTCAACAAAATAGCTGCTGGTTTTGCAGTTCGGACCACAAGAAAACCACTTGCTGGATCCTTTGAGATGTCTTAAGCCAAGCTTCGTCAGACTGTGTGGTTCAGGGTTGTTGGCAGCTGAATGACTTTGGCTTGCGAGCGAAATCGCCGCATACTCGTGCTGTCGGAAACAGGTACAGGAAAGAGAGGCTACAGCGGCTACAGTCAGACTGCTGCAATGGTCTAACACGTGACCCTAGACAGCTGAATCGCGAACCCTGCACTGCTAAATGGTCGTCTGCGAGTTTCTGACATCGTACTGCCCATAGGATCATAGGATCCTCATGGATCCTCACGAAGCCATGCACGAGAGGTGTTCAAGGCAGGCCCAAAGAGCGGCCAGTTTGGCACAAAAAGAGGAAGACTCCAACCTACACGGACCCTATAAGTCGAGAAATCGCTTTAGCTATTCCGTTTTGTGGCTGCCTACACACCAACGTAGCCTTTCGTTCGACCCAACAACCGACTACTATTAAACACCATACCGGCTCTTTGTAGCCTTGAGGCTTGAAGTTTGCTTAGACCCTAAGGCCCAAACAGTTAAAGCCCTAAACCGTAAGGCCCTAAACCATCCAATCCCTCAGCACCTTCATGACAACCCTGGCCAGAAGACTTCTAGGAACCCTTCCAGAACCTCTATGTAATAACCCTTACAAAACCCGAACACTAGCCCTAAGCCCCTTTACGGTAGTAAGCCCGAGGTTTCTTTCTTGCTGTGTCCCTCGTCTCCTCTCTCTGTCATCTACCCGTCGGCTTGCCCGTCCATCTCTTGCTCCATCCATCCATGCGAGACCCGAAGCACCAAAGCCGAAAACTCGAACCCCACATTGCATGTTGTGCTTGTAAAGCTACGGAACATCTGAAAAGTGTTTAGGACTTGGGGATTCTGCGTGTCGGGGTTTGAGGTTCTGGGGGCGTAGAGGCTTAGACTCAAGCCCACCTGCCTTGCATCTGCTTCATTGTCTCTGCTACATACCTCGGATGTGGCTGGGTCTACGGAATTTCGTCGGCAGCTTTGACGTTGGAACATGCTTAGACCTCATCGAACAGATTCAGGAGCTGGGCCTCAGGGCATTGGGATGCTCCATCCGGAGGACCGTTGCATCACGGGTACTGGCAAGCCGAAGGCCAAAAACCCTTCACTTCACTCAAGCTACCCCTAAACCCTAAACCCCTGAACCCCTGAACCCCCAAAACCCCAAACCCCTAAAGCCTCTCTTGACAAAGTGTGGTCGAGGAATCCCTGAGTCACGAACCATAGCTCCCAGACCCACAGCCCCTGCAGCCTAAGCCGTTGCAGGCCCCCAGAAAGCCTAACCCCGAGCCTTCTAAGGAGCTAGAACGGGCCTTCAGGGGCTTATAGCCCTCGAGACCCACAGCTGAAAGGCCTAAAACCCCAAAAACTGGACCCCTAAACCCCAAAAAACCTCCAGAAAACCCCAGAACAAAAAGGAGGCTTCGGGTTTCGGCGTTTGGGATTCCCGGGCCCCTGAAACGTGATAAGCTGAAGAAGCCTCCTACTCTGAACCCTGCAGGCCCAAAGCTGTCTTCAGGATAAGCAGAAGAAGGCCTTCGGGTTCTGGGCGGTATAGTGATATATACTGCAAGTATACTATGGGGGGGTAGGGTTTAGGGTTTGGGGTAAACATTAAAAGCATGAGGAGACTATAAGGGCACGCTATAAGCAATTAAGGGCAAGCTGCGGCTGGACCTGCTCAGCTTTGGTGACCTCACTCTTCCAGTTGGTCTCCACACATTCGAGGTCGATGGCAAGCAGGTGCCCTCCGTTCCTTAAGGCACCTGGGATTAGGGTTGAGGAACTTAGCACTCCCTCAGTGAAGCTCCACGGACCCTGAACTGTTAAGACCCCGACGGCACGAAACATTCTAACCCAGAAAACCTTTAATCTCTCCACAACCTCAACCCTGAACCCCTTTACCTTAAACCCTTGTGCCCACCATCGCTCTACGACTCCTCTTGTCCTGCTCATGGAGTGCACTTTGAGTTCATGTACAGACCATCTGATACAGGACAGCCGTTTAGTACATGAGTTCGCGGTCGAGGCGTTTCTTATCTTATAGACTTATAGATATTTACCGGCGGGGGGTCTGTATGCTCCTACATCACCGTTGGTGGTCCATTGATTGGAATCGAAGCCGGGATGCATTGCGACATTTTGGCATACCCTTCTTAGTGCTATCGAAAATACACCAGACATACCTGTTTCTCCGGAAAAGCACAGGCTTTGCTGCCTTCTTCTTTCCTGGGCACTGGCTTTCATCGCCTGGGCCAGGGTCATGTTGCGAAGCTTGTCGCACTTCGTTTCCTGGGCGATGGCCGAGAGGCACCTTGAACTACCAGAGCCTACCGTGGTGATAGGGTGTTACTAGCCTCGTCAAGGGCCCTACAAAAGGCAGGTTTTGGTAGTTTCAAGTGGGTGAACCCATGACTTCCCTACCCCATGGCCATCCGATCATCCCCCGTAAATCCCAAACCCGACAGCCATAGATGCAATTCAGCAAACCCGTCCCAGCTCAACATACCAAGCACTAAACCTACCCCACAAATCTGCCTCTTTTCCACAGTTACATGAAGCCGTAATGCAATTCATAGTGATCCTTAAAAATGATCTCCTTTGAATCCTGCGCAACCAACTTGCTCCGAGACTCAAAGGCAACACCCTGAGCGCTGAAAGGCTTGACAAACCTTGCGAGCACTCTGCCGTTCAGAACCAACAAAAGGAACAGGACAACGACACGCGGGACGTTCGTGGAAAGCAGTTGGGTGCAATGAGGTTTCACTGTTTGTGATATTTTGCTTGCTTGCTGGCTGCTGCTGGGCATACCTTCATGGATGTTCCAGCACCCGGGGCTCTAAACATAACTACGAGAAGGTCAGAACCACTTCCCTTCGGCACGATATACGCATTACCTTAACCCAGGTAGGTTACCACGATTTGCAGACAGTCTAACGACGCATCTTGACTTCCCAACGCCTGAGCTGATTGATGTAGATACTTGATTAAACAATACTCCTTAAAGCTGTAAATATTCGGATTGCTATCATTCTGAGCCCTGTCAAACGAAACAAAGAAGGGGGCGGACCATCAAACATATGAGCTCAACCCTACGAAGCCCCTTCCCCATGCCCAAAGAGCTTGGGGAGCCCCTACACCCTAAACGGGTCCGCTAAACCCCACACCCCAAACCCAAATACTTATGACATACATGCTGAATCCCGAACCATGCTCCCAGCCCCTGACCTTTTAAGCTTAGGCTTAGTACTACGGGGCCATAAGAAGCGACCAATCGCATGCCCAAATATATTCAACGTCGGAAGCCCCGCAAAACCCTGGTCGAATTGTTCTTGGACCTATATTTGGTTAATGGTTGAAGCGCTTGTGGCCTCGAACCTAGAACCCTCGAAACCCTAAACCGAAACCCTCTAAAATTTGGTACGTGCCTCTGACAGCCTAAGCCAACACGGAAGCAACAAAAAAGCCAAACGGCTCTGCGTCTGAGCAAGGCTTTGAGGTATACTCGATCCAGCCCTTCTCTGCGCAGTGCCCGACGACGAAGATAACAACTGCATCCAGGAGCACATGGAGAACCAACATCAGGCGTAAATCCGTACATCGTAAGATCTCATGCTTCAAACCAAGGGCATGGGAAACACGACTGTATGATCGAGGTTCAAGGATTCGGGCACAATGCTTCGTCACTGGTCCGTTTATGGGTTTCGGGACAGACAAAATCCTGTTAAACCGGGTGGCTCTTCATCGGCGGACTGCATGTCCTTTGAAAAGCAACACAGCCGTAAGCAACAACATAATGCTTCCACGAAAATTTGCAGTCGTGGTCTTCTTCAAGTAGCTGGGGTTTCAGGAGGGAGTCACTACCTTCCGAAAGTCTCGAATGAAGACGTCCTCAACACAAATGGCTCCGGAAGGGACCCTCCAAATAAGATTGCCGACCAAGGTTCAAGCCTCACGCTTTAGGTTTAAGCTTTAGTGATGGAAAAGTTGATGGTTGAGGAAGCGAATTCAGCAAAGGGACACTGGCTCGGGTGCTCCCCTGCCCATTCAACCTGGTGCGACAGGGACTGGGATTGCCTTTGTTTTGATGAGACGCCGGTAATTTGCAGTGAAAAACCCAGATCTGTACAGAAGAGTTTGAAGCGTACCAAGAAGATGACGTGTTCGAAGCCTGATGCTCAAATCTCACAACAACTGCTGCCGGAAACGATGCATCAGATGACAGTCGGAAAGTCTCGCGGTGAGTTCAGTTCTGCCCACATCATCTTTTCCGGGTTAAGATTCGGAATGTCCAAACTACGCACAGCATTTGCGCAGTAGCGTGTGACACGGCGTAACACAATCTGTATAGCATGCCACAAAGCAAACCGTCACATACAAATGTATGATACGGCCTATATGACTGCATTGCGCGGCCGTGCAGTACATTGGTCTGACGGACATAACAATGCGCTGCGCTGCGCAAGTTCCAGCAGGTGACACCTTTAAAGGTGATATATTTAGCTAAACCGCAGGTCAGAAGGCATGACAGCAGCAAGCCCGAACGCGAAGATCGTAGCCCACTGTGTGCTAACTAGCATGACACCTTGTTGCGTTACCGTTCCATGGGTTTTTTTGAAGGAACTAAATTATCGGAGATGACCACTATACAATGCACTTTTCGTATTGTTGGAGCTTAGACTAAGTTGCTGAATAAGAGCCGTGTCTAGCTTGTGTTCAGGCAGCACTAAACTGCACCCGCTTGCTACCCATCGCCTAAACCACCAGCTCCATAAAAATAGCTTACAAGCCAATCGTTGTTATCCTCTGGTTAGTCAATATCCGGCGGCTTTCGTAATCTTGAATTATATACCTCCATCTCCAAAGGGCTTGTGCACCAACCCCCAGGAATCCTAAAAAACCTACACCCAAAACAATAAAGCCAAGAATCCCTGCTATGAGCCCTAAGTTAGACTCACAATGAAACTGACGCTAATCACCAATTAGGGTTTGTATCACACCAACTATGAAAAATGATCCGTAAGCAGCAGCCTTATAGCTCCAGAATTCTAAACCTTAAACCGACTTATTCCCTAAGAACACCGAACGCAAGAGTCTCCAAAGCCGGGGCCCAGCAACCAGCCGGGGAAGCTCTCCACTCAAAGGCTGGCTGGAGACCCAATTCTTGGACAGCAGGAACGGCATGCGGGATGTTGGGTTACGGAATCTACACAAGTTCTAAGGACTCGATATACATGTATTTATGCTCTATAAGGGTTGCTGGTTTGGGGTCGGGATTTGCGAGTCGTGGGGTTTGCGATTTTGGAGGCTTGCGGTTTAGGGTTTGGGGTTTTAGGGTATGGGGGCTTATAGTCTCGATTCTTGGGCCTTGAAGGCTTTGAGGTTTGGGGCCCAAGAATTTAGGCACGCAGGCTTCATACTTTAGGGAATCGGGCTGCTCGCCAACCCATGTGCGCACGGTATTTGCGTGGGTGTCCAAGTTTCAGGCTTGCTTGGAGGGTCAGGGGACGACGTACGCGAATTAGTGGTCATCCTGCTTGCAAGTGTACTTTTGCACCAGCTGATTAAGCCTTCATGTTTTTTAGTGTGGATTGGAGATGCCGGTCCGCTGACGTGTCGTTTCTCGAAAAACAACCGCCCGGTTGGTCGGAGACATGCGTGCGTGCTAACCGCTTTTGTGTATAATTTCGACGGGGCACCACCGTGTCTTCAACAAGGAGAACTGCTGACACAGGGCAATGTGAACACGAAAGCCTTCTCATTCCAGACCTGCGGCAATTGCAACCGCTTCTCTTGTTCGCCTGCCGCTCACTCAAAGCGACTTCCATCCCCCGCCTTCGGCCAGCGCGTCAAGTTCAGGAATTGTCCAACATCGAGAATCTTGTTATGTCTTTTGCTCAGGAAAGTTGGGTCAAGCCTGAATCTTGGTCGTGGCATCCTTGTTGCACCATGAGAAAAGGATGTCAGCCACGTCGTGGACCAAAGATCGAAGCACTTCCGGGCGGTGGCAATGACTCTGGTGACGTCCTGATCTGGGATCTCCCATTCGAAGCACACCGGCAGAAGCCCGAGAACTGAGAGGCACGCAGACTGTAGTCACTTCCTGCGCTCGTGGCTGCATTATCCTGAAACCACCCCATCCGACCCATCCCAAGCAGGCTCAGCAATGGGTGCATCGCGCATGCCTTCAATGGATGCCGTCAGAGCTGAAGGGGTGGGAGCTGCAGGCACGCAAGGGGTTCAGTTCCGCGGCATGTTGCCTCTAAGCCCTGAGACGCAAAAAAACCGAACAAAAATCTGAAACCCTGATCCCAAACATCCCAAACCCTATATATAGGCCTTACATCTTAACCTGTGCAGCCGACCCTTCCACAAGCTGAACCACCCCAAACCTAAGACCGAAATCTGAATTGATGCACGGCCACCAAGATGGCTGTTTCTCCATGGTGGAAGTGGATCCTCGTTTGGGGCTTAAGGCTTAGGGCTTCAGGTTTGAGGCTCGCGGTTCAGGGTTGAGGGCTTAAGGCTTAGGGTCTAGTGTTTCGGGTTCAGGGTTTGGAGCTCAGGGTTTATAGGGTTTAGGGCAATCGGGCTTTACATAAACAGAAGGATTTCTTCAGTTCATAGACCTTACAGGGTTTGTAGGTGGCGCGCCTGCTTTTGCAGGCTTAATTTATGTGGGAAAGGGCTTCATGGAGGCAGCGCAGACCCTCAATTGACAAAACCGCGAAAGGGTCCTAACTGACAGCCGGACATTTGCTATAATACTTGGTCAGGTGGGCACTATTGATGGAGGATACAGATTTAACCGCCACGAGCCCTCATTTCCCAACTTGGCGTCATCCTGCATGCATAGGCTGCCAGCATTCTGCATTCTACCTACCTGCGAGAAAGGAACAAAATTTCCTGACAAAGCCTCATGAGGCATCTCAAAAACTCATCTAGACTGGCTGCGAGAACCCTAAATTCTGGCCCCCAAACCCAGGATATTGAAACCCGAAAGTCAGGAACTTCAAACCTACACCCAAAACCCTAATTAAACCCTGAACCCCATCATCCTAGACTGACCCTATGATATGCCCTGGAAACTTCAATCCCAAGCTCTAATTTACCCAGCACACCCAATCGAAGTCCTAAACATAGCTCTAAACCTCAAAACCCCAACCCAAGACCACCCTGCGCCCTAAACTCCAAAAACCTCGCAAAACCTGAACCCCACACTCTAAAATCGTGAATACCGGAACTCCCCCAAACCTGAACCTCCCATCCCACAGGCCTAAACGCTAAATTCCCAAAACTTGAACCGAAAACCCCAAAGCCCTAAAGCCCTGAAGCTGTCGCCCTTTTAAACCCTATAAACATCCTTAGGCCCCAAACCCAAAAAACCTAAACCGCGAACCCCATGAAACCTAAAACCCCAAAAATCGAAGCCTCAAGTACAAAGGCCTGGAGCCACAGCCCTTCGCCCCGAAGCCGTCGATGCAGCCCTGCGGCTCGCCCCCGGTTTTCACCAGCCGGAGATCAAAGGATCGCGCTCCACAGTCTAACTGCTCCTTGAGGCCGATTGCCTGCGCCTGCTCGTGGTTTCTTGGCTGCTTTGGGGCTTAGGGCTTGGAGCTTGGGGTTTAGGGATTTAGGGTTCAGGGCTTAGGACTTTGGGGGTTAGGGTTTGGGGTGTAGCGTGTCTTTCTGAAGGATGAAGGTTCTTTGCAAGGATGAGGGTACTTTGGGCTTCAAGGATTTCGGGCTTACTGCATGGCAGGGACGTGAACAAGTATCCCGAAGTACCACCTAGCTTATCATGGGGCCGTTGTGCTTCGTTTTTGGGTTTGGGCCTTCCAGTGTTGCGTGGTTTTGGGGGCTTCGGGCTGAGGGCTTTAGGGCTGTAAGGCCCTCTTCGGATTTCTTGCCTGCTGCGGCTAAAGGCGAAACCCACGAACTGGCGCAAAAGGCCGGCGAGGTAATAAATCGAAGCGGGTCTTGGAGTAGAAACTGTAGTGAGATTACACAGGGACTAAAAAGGGAGACGGATAGTTTATAAGCTTCCATAATCTCCTTTACAAAACCCTGTAAGCCACGTACAACACCCTATAAGCATTTGCAAACCTCTCAACCGAGCAAAAGACATCCTCATATCATCCCCTACACGAAACACCTACAAAACGGTAAAACAACAACCATTCAAACGTTTAAGTGGAAACGTGTACTTACAAATCCCACATGAAATGCTTCAGGACATAAGAAACAAACAACCTTGCAAAACTCCGGGTCCGCTGCGTTACGGGGCTAGGTCTCGGGCCGTGAGCTTTGGGGGTTTTGGAGTCGGACGAACGTGCCGAGGCTCAGGTTTTTGGGTATGGGGAACCCTAAACCCTAGTTACTCCGAGTTTGGGGTTGAGACTTGACAGAGTCAAAAACTACATCTTCTGCCAGGGCAGCGCTGTAACCACTACAATTACAATTTATCGTTTCCTTCCCAACATTATACCCTTGCTAGCCAGTGCGGTTCCGGTGCTGTTTAATCTATGATTGCCAATGTCACGTTGAGAACGAGCGCATTTACTGCAACACCGCCTTCCTGCCAAGATGCCTCGTGTACTCTCCCATCCGTCAGGGCCTTTAAAAAAAAAGCCCGCTCACGCCTACTAAACCGAAACCTCTGAACCCTTTAACAAACCTGTAACTGTAGCCCTCAACCCTAAGCCGCCCCATCCAAGCTTCAGAGCTCTGGTTCCTAGTTCAGGATTCCCTCCTATGGTTCCGGCACTGTTCCTGCAACTCCCCATACACCCCCGAAGTCCTCAGTGCTTAGGGGCGTCGTTCCTAAGCCATTGTATGCGGAACCTGAGTGGATTGTTGCTCGGCTTTTAGTTTGGAGCTGGGAATTTTGGGTCGGGGGCTTACGTAGAGTTGCGAACCTCCAAACCTCAAAACCCAAGACGACGCCTGCCCAAACGCGTGATCGAAAAGATCGTAGTCACTGATGAAGCCCGTCGCAGAGTCGTGCGTCATCAGGAACGGTGACTCTGACAGCCTCATAGCAAACCCTAAACCCTAAACCGTATAATCCCCCAACGCCAAAAACATCCCTGAACAGCCAAACCCCTAAGCCCTCAACCCTCAGGTTCAGAGCCAGATTGCAGGCTCTACCGCGGAAGCTCGTGAATATGAGGCATTCACATGACGTTTACCAAGCCCTCTAGGATAGGGTTGTGTGAGGGATACTTTTGGGGATTTACATACAACATACTATGCCTGCAGATTCTAGGCATACAACTTAACAACGTTGGACCAGCCCTAAGCTTCGAACCATACGCCCGCCCCGTTTGTACATCAATAAGCAGTATCGTTTGTCAACCTCAAGGCCTTATCGCCCTGCCCCGAAGCCCACTAGCTTAATCCCCAAAACCTGAAACCAGAAACCCTGAAATCCTTGAACCTGAAATTCCAAAACGACCCTACGCCCGAAAGCCCTGTGGCAACCCCACCTTCCGGAACCCCGAAAGCCAAGCAGAAGCGCCCTCAAACTTGGAGGTTTGAATGGCTCAAGTTGTGGAGCCACAGTCTTCTCGTCTTTTAGCACTATGGTGTTTGTGATTTTGGGCTTTCGGGTGTGGAAGTTCTGTGGGGTACTGGTGGGAAGGCTTCGGGTTTCGCGAAAGCTGTACCTAAGCTTTGGCGGTTTCGCGGTTTCGGGCTTTAGGATTATTTGTTAAGATTTTAGGGGCCTAAAACCTGAGGGCTACTCCCTAAAACCCATCAGAAATCCTAATCCCTAAACCCTAAGCCGGGATGCTTTGAACTGGGATCCGGCTTGAGAGGGCCCATTGCACCAAGAGCAATGTCGCCTCGCTTGGCCGTGATGAGAGGCTGCAGTCTGCGAACGTGGGGTTGGTAATCCAGAGAATATACAACAGTATATACACCCGAAACATTCGGATGCTCGATATAAGGACCCCGGAAGAAGGCAACCCGGAATGTCTTCTGAACCCCATCAATGTTTACAGAGTTTCCCTCCACCCTCTGTAATCTCCAACTTTCGCAGCAGAGAAGTCGAAGCGCTGAGCCCTGTAAACCAACCAGTATTATACGGACTCTGTCAAGACCCGACAAGACCCAATACATGAACACTCATAGATACCCTGTGGATAACCCTACATTACGAAGCCAGCAAATGAAATAGCCCTCTAAAGCGTTTATTAGAAAGACCTACAAGCACCCCAAAGCTCCAAAGTTACAGACTCGATTTAACCCCGGGGTGTCCCAGAAATGCCCTCGAACATGAGGCGTCGGGTTCAGTCTGTGGGGTCAGGCTGTGTTTAAGGTACACCCTAAACCCTTTAACACTAAACTCAAAGGCTTAAAAGCCCAAGAGTCTCGGAGCCCTTCGGGCGCCACCAGCTACCAGCGGGGTTATAGGGTTCTGGGTCGAGGCTTTCCTGGCTCGGCAGCTTCCCTCAAGCCTTCGGGAGTTCACTCTCCAAAACATCTTACAACCCTCAAGCCCTCCACCAAGACCGTCAAATCCTAAACTCCACAACCCAACCCCGAGAAAGTCGGAAACCCGCAACCCTAAAACCCCAATAGCTACAAGCAGGGGACCTCAATCCCAGAAGGCCCTAAAAACCCAAAGCCCCAATCTGTTTAGAAATCAGAAGCTCCAAGTGCCTGGAAACCCTACGTCTGCAAACCCTAAACCCGAAACCTCGAAACCTTAAAGTTTAGGGCTTAGGCCCTGAAATCCCAAGCCCGAAACCTGAAACTCCATCCCGTGCTAGAAGGGCACAAGAGCACGCCCAAGTCGGCTCTCCGAGCTGTCGGCGTCGCTCGCAGGGCTCGCCTCACCATGTGCTGCCAGAAAGTTGGCATGTCAGTATCCTTCTGATGCTCAGGAAGGATATGCATAGAGGGATCCTATCCTTCTATACTCCATGCTGCAAGCTCCGGAGGTCCTTGACGAGTTTACGCAGTAGGACTGCGCATATCCGATGTGGAGGAGCAAAACTCTTGTAGGCTTAAGGATTTCGGATACTTCACAGGCAGGTTTTAGGGCTTGGGACTCTTGGAGTAGTTTATGAATAAAGTTTCAGGGTTTGGTTCAGGATAGTTCAGGGTCTCGAATTACCGTACCTGGCGCCCAGGTGCTTGTCCGGTTGGAGAAGCACAGCCCGCCCAGCATGCCGCAGGCCTGCTGCAACCATTATATTCAGGAGTCGGGTGCAGAGTTTGGGGTTGAGGCCCCCAATGCATCGAGATGGACACTCGCAGACTTGAGCGCTACAGTACGGCTTTGTTGTCAGTAGGTTCTGTGTGGTCTTAGATCACTCGGATCTTCTAGAGATCTGGGTTCAGAGCTGCGCTCAGATCTCAAGCTTCGGGTTTCGGCCTTGGGTTTTTGGGTTTCGCACTTCGGGGTAAAGGGTTGCTGACTTCGGGGTTTAGGGTTTTCCGGGTGAAGGTTTGTAAGAAGGGGCAGCCTTGTCGACACCCGCACACCATTCGTCCCCAACCCGAACACATCCAGGTGCCACTGACAAACGCAATAGATACTTCGAAGGGCCCAGGACACACATGTCGGTACAGCCAGTCAAAAAACATGCACCTTCGAATTTGGCCGAGGTCATGGAGCTCCTGTCAAGCTCCGGATCTGCCAAGGTTTCCGCAGCTCAGCTCTCAAGCCATCCAACTCTTTGATGAGAAGCTTTCTTCGAAAACGGACAAAATTGAAGCACCGTTCTGTCGGGCTGCCACTAACTTGACTGGCGTTTGGAAAGTCTGTCACCGATCTTGGAGACATCTGCCAATGGGCTTACGGCAAAAACCCTTCAACTCATAACAAACTCCGAGGACCTTTGAACATTCCCGTATACTGGCGAAGAAGCCTCGGTGCAGGTGTAGTTTGCCGCAACATTCGTCTCCTCCCGGTGAGCAAACTCCTGTGAAGCAGCTTGGTTCGACACAATTTGAAGGCTTGGGATACGGGATTTTTCGAAAGGGCTTCAACGCGTGTTACAAGGCTATCTAGCGGGTTTTTGTAACAGATGTTAAGGTGGAAAAAGGAAAGCATGCAACTGCCATTTGTGCCTGCATGTGTGCTAGCTTATTCGTGCTTATGTTTATGTATGTGTACATATACATATATGTGAACATCTGTATATGTCTTTCTTCAAACGACCATATGGATTGATCCCTGTGTTTATCTACGGTCTGTTTTTCTATCTAACATTTCATCTATCTATCGATAGATCATGATAGATCTCTCTATCTGTCTCTGTTTACTCGAATACTCAGCTGTCCATTATTTACTTGCCTATCTTTCTGTTTATCTAACTGCTAATTTGTTCATGTACATGTATTCATCGGGATATCTGACTTTGAACACCATCGGCAGCAGGAACGCCTGTCCTTCACCTTGTATGCACATAAGGGTCACTTAGATCATATTCCTCAGTGTCGATGATAAACCCCGCTGTTAAAGAGCAATTTAAGGCTTCTTGTCATCGTAACCTTTGTGTAATGCAGCGAAGAAACACCTTCCTAGACCACGGATGTCCCTGAATCATCATACCTTTCGGGGTTCAGATTCAGGCTTTGAGATTTTGGAAGTCTCTGGGCTTTGAGGTGCATGGCCTGCCTGGATGCTGACTCGCAATGCCCATGTTCCACATGACCTCCTATTGTAGAGTTCAGTTTAGAATCCACTTGCTGCACACGAAACACTGCATGCGAGGGTCCTGGCTTGAAGAAGCTGCAAGGTCTACTTTCGACTTTGACACCTTCGGAACCCTGAAATCTGCTTGGGAGCGCATGAGGTCTGAACCTGTCCATGCGAAGGCGTAGCCCTGTAAGATCCTACAGGCCTAAACATTAAAACCATGTGGCCCAATAACCTCCACTGATCTCCTTGGCTCTCAAAACCAGATCCATTCCTCGTAAGGCCCGCGGCCCGCTGCCTGGATGTTGATCGGCGGCAAGCCTGTTGTCTCTGGCTCCAGGAGCGCAAGGTCGGACCCATCCTGGGAGTCGATGGCTCCGAGATCAGAAAACTCAGAAGACAGAACTAGACAGGCCGTTTCTTGAATGGCTTGCGGGCTTCATAGTTTAGGCCTCGTGGCACTTCGAGATCCTTACGGGGGAGCTTGGATCGTAGCTATTTGTGGCTGTGTGCGGCCTCCACCAGCACGCTTAAAGGATCGCCATCGAACCCTAGTCGGTTCATAGATGCTCTAAAGCCACCAAAGATCTGCAGCGGACTCCGCCCCGAAAGCCTTAGCCACCAGGGCAGTCAGAAGAAGAGGCGACGAGCGAAAAGCGCATCTCATGGCTTCGGTCAGCGACGGAGGCTGCATCTTCGCTGGAGCCAAGGAGCAAGATTTATGAGATTTGAGCGGTGTGGGGCTTGAAGTCTTTAAACAGAAAAATATAGTTAACATACAGGTAAAGTCTAACACGGAAGAATCTTCGCCCTTACGTCGGGAGCTAAGGAGTTAAGGCTTACCGTTGATCTATGCACTCACTGAAATCATCCGTGCGCGAAGTCGCAAGAAGAAGCCTTTATGGAACGCACGTGCAAATACCCAAACCTCATGAACCTCGAGACTTGATCCCAAAGCATCTAGGTGAGTTCTTTAGACCTGCCGAAGGTGAAGCCCAACAAGAGAAATCTCGTAAAAGCTGTGCTTGTAGAGCGAACCGCTTCGGCCGCACCCTCAAAAGACCAGTACGCCCCCATCAACAACACCGACATTGCTATGGCCATCATGTCACCACAATCCTCACCATCATCATCGACAAATTAGTCTTCACGACGTGTATGTCTGTATATGCTATATGTAAGAAATAAACCCACTTCCACACATTCGTAACATAGGCCCGCACGTTTGTGAGTAGAGCAAAGGAGCTACCCACAACGAGCCAGAGCAAGAAACCGATCCTTGCACGAACGAACAAGGCCAGTGACGACAATCGCGAACAGCGGGAGATGATATGTTATCGCGATACTGTCCAAAAGACTATGAGAGCAGATGTCCCCAACCCCAACCGCTCTCCTCTGCAGACTCTTCTGCCGTGTTTCACTTCGTCTGACCCTGACACTACGGGCATCTCGGTGTGCCCTAAACCCAAGGGCACCTTTAGGGACGAACCACTGGGCTTCACTCCCAAGGATAACATCACGTACGCTTGTGAGGGTGGAAACTGCATGCGTGGGAATTGCGGCATGAGCCCTCCTAGTCGGGTCCAGTATACTCTGACGATTTCGGGTCTCCAGGGATTCAACAGTTTTCGTCAAGGACAGACTGCCTTTCAGCGATTTGATGTCTTGAAGCCGTCTGGAAACTGAAGAGGCTTTGTTGGGGGGGGTGGGGGGGCAAATTGGAAACGGATCCTGTAATTTCTGAAACCCCCTTTGTCACCCAACTCAGATCTCGGAACCCCACCTGGCTCAAACCATCCTCCGGCATTGACCTGTGCGGACAAACAATGTACCAATGAATATCGATACTGTATGTTTGTATGCATGCATGCATGCATGCATGCATGCATGCATGCATGCATGCATGCATGCATGCATGCATGCATGCATGCATGTGTGCACATGCATGTACCTGCACGCAAAACCATCCAAATACATTTG